>JABUOV010000415.1:0-30000 GCA_025617405.1 Perca schrenkii
CCCAAAAAAATAGTTATAGTATAGTGTGTCGAAAAATAGTCCCAATAAATAGTCCCCAAAAAAAAGTCCCAAAAAATAGTCCCCAAAAAAAAGTCCCAAAAAAAAGTCTTACTATAGTATGTCAAAAAATAGTCCCCCAAAAATAGTCATGGTATATTATGTCGAAAAATAGTCCCAAAAAATAGTCCCCCAAAAAATAGTCATGGTATAGTATGTCGAAAAATAGTCCCCCAAAAAAAGTCTTGGTATAGTATGTCGAAAAATAGTCCCCCCAAAAAAGTCATAGTATAGTATGTCGAAAAATAGTCCCAATAAATAGTCCCCAAAAAATAGTTATAGTATAGTATGTCGAAATAATTCGCAAAAAAAGTCATGGTATAGTATGTCGAAAAATAGTCCCAATAAATAGTCCCCAAAAAAAAGTCCCAAAAAATAGTCCCCAAAAAAAAGTCCCAAAAAATAGTCCCCCAAAAAAAAGTCCCAAGAAATAGTCCCCCAAAAAAAGTCATAGTATAGTATGTCGAAAAATAGTCCCAATAAATAGTCCCCCAAAAAATAATCATGGTATAGTATGTCAAAAAATAGTCCCCCAAAAAAAGTCATAGTATAGTAGTATATTCAACGTAATTTTTTGCTGCATAAATTGTCGATTTCCGCGCAAAATATGCGGGGCTTGAATGATGTCATAATTCCCGCGTTTTCGTTGCAAAAAAGTCCCATAATATATCTTAGTAGAAAGTTGAAAAATGTTGCGTTTACTTCTCACAGTTTTTTTTCTTTTTCATCAAACTGCAGTTTTTGCAAGTTCCCGCAATTTCATCGTATAAAATTGCATAAATATATAGAGCATATTCCGTCGCATTTTTTAAGAAAACGTGCCGCATAATCAAGGAGTTTTGCCCCAAACAATCACAAAAAAACTCAATTTTTCTGGAAGGACTGGTAACTAGGGGCGCCAAAATGTATCGTGAACCCAAACTGATACACGGGCCGGTTCTAAATCTGCAGGGGGCCAGATTTGGCCCACGGCCTCGAGTTTGACCCACCTGTCCTATGTGATCCTTATCTGCACTTTGATTTCCTCTGATACCAACACGCGCTGGTGTCTGTGACAACGTTGGGAGTAACGGTGTTTAAGTATAACGGTGCGTTCTTTTGGTCCACCGAAGTCGATCTACGAGTCGTTTTCCGGAGTTACGAACCGGAAGTTGCAAAAAGAACTCCCCCCATACAACAGCGCATGTGCAGAACATTTTGCGCAGGCAGAACGGATCGTGTACCGACAGCTGTCACTAAATTTAGTAAGTGTCGGTACACGATCCGTTTTACGCATGCGCTGTCCAAGGGCATAAATCTGATCTAACAGTAGGGGGGAACAATAAACATAAAATTTCTGAAGAGCAATTTTTGAAGGGGACACAAATAATACAGCCACAATTATACTCGTAGAAGACATGCGTCCACAGAGGAAAGCCTTAATACTATCATTAGTGTAGCATGGAGACTGTACCATTATCCTTCTTTTCATTAGTGTAGCATGGAGACTGTACCATTATCCTTCTTATCATTATTGTAGCATGGAGACTGTACCATTATCCTTCTTATCATTAGTGTAGCATGGAGACTGTACCATTATCCTTCTTTTCATTAGTGTAGTATGGAGACTGTACCATTATCCTTCTTTTCATTAGTGTAGCATGGAGACTGTACCATTATCCTTCTTTTCATTAGTGTAGCATGGAGACTGTACCATTATCCTTCTTTTCATTAGTGTAGCATGGAGACTGTACCATTATCCTTCTTTTCATTAGTGTAGCATGGAGACTGTACCATTATCCTTCTTTTCATTAGTGTAGCATGGAGACTGTACCATTATCCTTCTTTTCATTAGTGTAGCATGGAGACTGTACCATTATCCTTCTTTTCATTAGTGTAGCATGGAGACTGTACCATTATCCTTCTTTTCATTAGTGTAGCATGGAGACTGTACCATTATCCTTCTTTTCATTAGTGTAGCATGGAGACTGTACCATTATCCTTCTTTTCATTAGTGTAGCATGGAGACTGTACCATTATCCTTCTTTTCATTAGTGTAGCATGGAGACTGTACCATTATCCTTCTTTTCATTAGTGTAGCATGGAGACTGTACCATTATCCTTCTTTTCATTAGTGTAGCATGGAGACTGTACCATTATCCTTCTTTTCATTAGTGTAGCATGCAGGGGCGGACTGGCCATCTGTGTGATCTGGAGAATCACAGAACGGCCGGTACTCCAGGACGGCCGGTGGGCCGGTACTCCACCACCCGCCACACACACAGTCATCACCTGTTTTTTCCCCCCACTAATCTGTTTCACACTCCAGTACTGTGGGTGGCAGCAATGCACCTTTAAGTTGGATGCCAGCTGCACTGGCCGTGGCCACCAAGTAAAGAGAAGAAGAAGTGGAAGAGAAGGAAGAAACAAACAGAAAAGACGTTAGAAGCATAGAAACAAACAAACAATATGCATAACGCGGCCGCGGGTAAAAAACGGAAAGAAAAGAGAGAAAACAAATTACGGAATTTAGATACTGAAGCCGCTAAATGTCGCAAAGTAACTGAAATATTTAGCAGTAGCCTACAGCCAGCAGCAGCACCTCACAGTTAAATATTAGCAGCAGACCCAGCAGTGAAGAAGTGAGCCAGACAGCTATGCAGCAACATGCCACCAGTGATGAGGGACAGAAAGATGAGCTGGTTCCTCAGGCAGATACAGGGCAAGTAAGTATGGCACATGAGAGGAGAAAGAGAGTTACTTGCTAGGGATGATGTTAGAAAGTGATATTCAGCTTGCTACATTTTTAATGATTACAGTAGTTAAAACAGCTAAACTTCAACATTTTAGCTGTAAAATGCCACATGCAGTAGCTAATATTAAGAAATATGTTGTGCTTTTACTTTTAAAAATGTTGGTAACGTTACAGTTAATGCTTACAAACTTTGAAGATTTTGAATACAGAAGTTACATTTGTAATGGTGTATTTTCATTTAGATGTGGTATTATTTATGCAGGAAGATTAATTACTGCATAAATTAATTAAGATTATTAAGTAATACATTAATTTTAAGACAGCATGGAATATATTGTATAATATGTTGTTATAACAGCATATTATATAATTATGATTCTAACCCTAACCTCTAGTCAACATCAGTGCTATTGCTATAATTTGGATGGTATAGTATCATGATGAGCCACAATTAAAGTCTTGTGACACTCATGCCAGGCGCCAGGCGTTATCGTTGTTGTTGTCGAGTTTCCGCGCGCCGATTGCTTTGGGCCGGGCCTAATCAAAGTCCAGGGCCGTTTTTTAGTCCCAGTCCGTCCCTGGTAGCATTGAGACTGTACCATTATCCTTCTTATCATTAGTGTAGCATGGAGACTGTACCATTATCCTTCTTTTCATTAGTGTAGCATGGAGACTGTACCATTATCCTTCTTATCATTAGTGTAGCATGGAGACTGTACCATTATCCTTCTTTTCATTAGTGTAGCATGGAGACTGTACCATTATCCTTCTTATCATTAGTGTAGCATGGAGACTGTACCATTATCCTTCTTTTCATTAGTGTAGCATGGAGACTGTACCATTATCCTTCTTTATCATTAGTGTAGCATGGAGACTGTACCATTATCCTTCTTTTCATTAGTGTAGCATGGAGACTGTACCATTATCCTTCTTTTCATTAGTGTAGCATGGAGACTGTACCATTATCCTTCTTTTCATTAGTGTAGAATGGAGACTGTACCATTATCCTTCTTTATCATTAGTGTAGCATGGAGACTGTACCATTATCCTTCTTTTCATTAGTGTAGCATGGAGACTGTACCATTATCCTTCTTTTCATTAGTGTAGCATGGAGACTGTACCATTATCCTTCTTTTCATTAGTGTAGCATGGAGACTGTACCATTATCCTTCTTTTCATTAGTGTAGCATGGAGACTGTACCATTATCCTTCTTTTCATTAGTGTAGCATGGAGACTGTACCATTATCCTTCTTATCATTAGTGTAGCATGGAGACTGTACCATTATCCTTCTTTTCATTAGTGTAGCATGCAGGGGCGGACTGGCCATCTGTGTGATCTGGAGAATCACAGAACGGCCGGTACTCCAGGACGGCCGGTGGGCCGGTACTCCACCACCCGCCACACACACAGTCATCACCTGTTTTTCCCCTCCACTAATCTGTTTCACACTCCAGTACTGTGGGTGGCAGCAATGCACCTTTAAGTTGGATGCCAGCTGCACTGGCCGTGGCCACCAAGTAAAGAGAAGAAGAAGTGGAAGAGAAGGAAGAAACAAACAGAAAAGACGTTAGAAGCATAGAAACAAACAAACAATATGCATAACGCGGCCGCGGGTAAAAAACGGAAAGAAAAGAGAGAAAACAAATTACGGAATTTAGATACTGAAGCCGCTAAATGTCGCAAAGTAACTGAAATATTTAGCAGTAGCCTACAGCCAGCAGCAGCACCTCGCAGTTAAATATTAGCAGCAGACCCAGCAGTGAAGAAGTGAGCCAGACAGCTATGCAGCAACATGCCACCAGTGATGAGGGACAGAAAGATGAGCTGGTTCCTCAGGCAGATACAGGGCAAGTAAGTATGGGACATGAGAGGAGAAAGAGAGTTACTTGCTAGGGATGATGTTAGAAAGTGATATTCAGCTTGCTACATTTTTAATGATTACAGTAGTTAAAACAGCTAAACTTCAACATTTTAGCTGTAAAATGCCACATGCAGTAGCTAATATTAAGAAATATGTTGTGCTTTTACTTTTAAAAATGTTGGTAACGTTACAGTTAATGCTTACAAACTTTGAAGATTTTGAATACAGAAGTTACATTTGTAATGGTGTATTTTCATTTAGATGTGGTATTATTTATGCAGGAAGATTAATTACTGCATAAATTAATTAAGATTATTAAGTAATACATTAATTTTAAGACAGCATGGAATATATTGTATAATATGTTGTTATAACAGCATATTATATAATTATGATTCTAACCCTAACCTCTAGTCAACATCAGTGCTATTGCTATAATTTGGATGGTATAGTATCATGATGAGCCACAATTAAAGTCTTGTGACACTCATGCCAGGCGCCAGGCGTTATCGTTGTTGTTGTCGAGTTTCCGCGCGCCGATTGCTTTGGGCCGGGCCTAATCAAAGTCCAGGGCCGTTTTTTAGTCCCAGTCCGTCCCTGGTAGCATTGAGACTGTACCATTATCCTTCTTATCATTAGTGTAGCATGGAGACTGTACCATTATCCTTCTTTTCATTAGTGTAGCATGGAGACTGTACCATTATCCTTCTTATCATTAGTGTAGCATGGAGACTGTACCATTATCCTTCTTTTCATTAGTGTAGCATGGAGACTGTACCATTATCCTTCTTATCATTAGTGTAGCATGGAGACTGTACCATTATCCTTCTTTTCATTAGTGTAGCATGGAGACTGTACCATTATCCTTCTTATCATTAGTGTAGCATGGAGACTGTACCATTATCCTTCTTATCATTAGTGTAGCATGGAGACTGTACCATTATCCTTCTTTATCATTAGTGTAGCATGGAGACTGTACCATTATCCTTCTTTTCATTAGTGTAGCATGGAGACTGTACCATTATCCTTCTTATCATTAGTGTAGCATGGAGACTGTACCATTATCCTTCTTATCATTAGTGTAGCATGGAGACTGTACCATTATCCTTCTTTTCATTAGTGTAGCATGGAGACTGTACCATTATCCTTCTTATCATTAGTGTAGCATGGAGACTGTACCATTATCCTTCTTTTCATTAGTGTAGCATGGAGACTGTACCATTATCCTTCTTTTCATTAGTGTAGCATGGAGACTGTACCATTATCCTTCTTATCATTAGTGTAGCATGGAGACTGTACCATTATCCTTCTTATCATTAGTGTAGCATGGAGACTGTACCATTATCCTTCTTTTCATTAGTGTAGCATGGAGACTGTACCATTATCCTTCTTTTCATTAGTGTAGCATGGAGACTGTACCATTATCCTTCTTTTCATTAGTGTAGCATGGAGACTGTACCATTATCCTTCTTATCATTAGTGTAGCATGGAGACTGTACCATTATCCTTCTTATCATTAGTGTAGCATGGAGACTGTACCATTATCCTTCTTTTCATTAGTGTAGCATGGAGACTGTACCATTATCCTTCTTATCATTAGTGTAGCATGGAGACTGTACCATTATCCTTCTTTATCATTAGTGTAGCATGGAGACTGTACCATTATCCTTCTTATCATTAGTGTAGCATGGAGACTGTACCATTATCCTTCTTTTCATTAGTGTAGCATGGAGACTGTACCATTATCCTTCTTATCATTAGTGTAGCATGGAGACTGTACCATTATCCTTCTTATCATTAGTGTAGCATGGAGACTGTACCATTATCCTTCTTTTCATTAGTGTAGCATGGAGACTGTACCATTATCCTTCTTTTCATTAGTGTAGCATGGAGACTGTACCATTATCCTTCTTTTCATTAGTGTAGCATGGAGACTGTACCATTATCCTTCTTTTCATTAGTGTAGCATGGAGACTGTACCATTATCCTTCTTTTCATTAGTGTAGCATGGAGACTGTACCATTATCCTTCTTTTCAGTGTTTCTCGTGATTCAATAAAAAAGATCTTGCGTCCTCCACATAAATATTAGGTTATGTCTGGGACAGAGGATATATACTTAACTGATCAGCCACTTAATTTCATATTGAGCAAAAAACAACTGTAGATCTCCAAAATTAACCCTAATATAAGTTCACTTATATCGCCGTGGTAACGTTAGTTGTAGTGGGTGAACTTCTATCCAACAAGCTAGGTAACGTTACACTATATTACACTAACATAGCGAACTTTTTTGTCATGACTAATTCATTAATTACTCAGCATCATTTCTATATGAGAAAAGAAAAACTTAATCTGATGTTTAATGTGAATAAGACAGCTTTGAACCGTCTACTTACTACATTCCTGTCACTACCGATGGGACTGTCACCGTGAGTGTAGCGCAGATCCTAAAAGCATGCAGTGGACCAAACCACTCTGAGGCAAGGGAGGGGGGACTCAAAATGTTTCTAAACTTAAAAAGCACTTTTTTGGGGTTTGTATTGTTTTACTGCTTACACAGATATTTAAGTGTACATCATTATGTTATTTACAATACTCAGCATTGTTTTAATGATATTTCTAGGGGGGGACAACCCTTAGATGGGGGGGGTCGTGACCCGACCCCCCTGGGATTTACGCCCTTGGCGCTGTCGTACGAGGATTTATGACACAGCACGATCTGTTCCACGCTTCCGGTCGACAGCCAAGCTAACGTTAGTTACGCTAACAGCTAATTCGGCTAACCGCTAGCTGAGACAGCATGCAATAACTTTAAAAAACCCTCAAAATAAAAGTTGAAAACAAACGTTAAGATATACGGCATTTCAGAATGTTTGTAAACAATAGGCACCAAGATACTTCCGGTCTGACCAACTGAAGAGATCCAGTCGGCTGCTGTAAACCGTTGCATTGTTACAAACGTTGTTGATAAAAGTTGAAACGATGACGAAAACGTGTTGTGTTTGGGGTTGCACCGCCAGATATACAGCACAAGGTGTAGGGTTTTATCGATTTCCTTCAGAAAAAAGTAAATTTATCCAGCGGAACCTGTGGGTGAGGATGTTAAAGCGAGTAGCGCTACAGAGAAGAGACTGCCTGGTGGCAGAGTAGTCACTTCTAACGGGGCAGACTGGGAACTGTTAAGTTAAAAGTTAAAACTATGCTTACGTTTTGAAAACAATGTACTTTTGATTATATGCAGTTTGCAGGTAGATCTAATCAAATACACTAATCAGCATTTGACTGCCTCACCCAAACTCAAGCTTCTAAAGAATTGATTAGGTCATGTCGGTTATTTAGCATGAAAGTAGATGCTGTAGACGACTCTGTAGGATTCCCTTAGGGTACAGATTTGATCATTGGCAAATCATCAAAGAGGTTTTATCAATATTAATAAAGTTATGAATATGGTTATTAATAACTTTATCAAAACGACAAACAATCAAAAACGGGGCACCACCCTGCAAATCAGGGACCAATAATCAAACTGTGGATCAGTCTCATTTCTGTGTAAATCCTTTAAAAAGGAAATAAAGGAGGGGTGAATCCAAGCACGGACCTGATCGACCAGCAGTTGTCACAACCAGTACACAAATAATCACAAGCGACTGCTAATTAAGCATAATAAGATTTATTAACGTCACAATTATCAGTAGCTAAACAATAATTCTTCAATAATAAACTCATATACCTTTTTATAATATCACAACCAAAAACAAAGCAAAACAAAAGCAACATGGACACGTCTGTGTGTGTGTCTGTGTGTGTGTGTGTGTGTGTGTGTGTCTGTGTGTGTGTGTGTGTGTGTGTGTGTCTGTGTCTGTGTGTGTGTGTGTGTGAGTGTGTGTCTGTGTCTGTGTGTGTGTGTGTGTGTGTGTGTGTGTGTGTCTGTGTGTGTGTGTGTGTGTGTGTGTGTGTGTGTCTGTGTGTGTCTGTGTCGTGTGTGTGTGTGTGTGTGTGTGTGTGTGTCTGTGTGTGTGTGTGTGTGTGTGTCTGTGTGTGTGTGTGTGTGTGTGTGTGTGTGTGTGTGTCTGTGTGTGTCTGTGTCTGTGTGTGTGTGTGTGTGTGTGTGTGTGTGTGTGTGTGTGTCCCGGGTGTGTGTGTGTGTGTCTGTGTGTGTGTGTGTGTGTGTGTGTGTGTGCTGTGTGTGTGTGTGTCTGTCTTTGTGTGTGTCTGTGTGTGCGTGTGTGTGTGTGTTGTGTGTGTGTCTGTGTGTGTGTGTGTGTGTGTGTGTGTGTGTGTGTCTGTGTGTGTGTGTGTGTCTGTGTGTGTGTGTGTGTGTGTGTGTGTCTGTGTCTGTGTGTGTCTGTGTGTGTGTGTCTGTGTCTGTGTGTCTGTGTGTGTGTCTGTGTGTCTGTGTGTGTGTGTGTCTGTGTCTGTGTGTCTGTGTCTGTGTGTGTGTGTGTGTGTGTGTGTGTGTGTCGTGTGTGTGTGTGTGTGTGTGTCTGTGTCTGTGTGTGTGTGTGTCTGTGTGTGTGTCTGTGTCTGTGTGTGTGTGTGTGTGTGTGTGTGTGTGTGTCTGTGTCTGTGTGTCTGTGTGTGTGTCTGTGTGTCTGTGTGTGTGTGTCTGTGTCTGTGTGTCTTTGTGTGTGTCTGTGTGTCTGTGTGTGTGTGTGTCTGTGTCTGTGTGTGTGTGTGTGTGTGTGTGTGTGTGTGTGTGTGTGTGTGTGTGTGTGTGTGTGTGTGTGTGTGTGTGTGTGTGTGTGTGTGTGTGTGTGTGTGTGTGTGTGTGTGTGTGTGTGTGTGTGTGTCTGTGTCTGTGTGTGTGTGTGTGTGTGTGTGTGTGTGTGTGTGTGTGTGTGTGTGTGTGTGTGTGTGTGTGTGTGTGTGTGTGTCTGTGTGTGTGTCTGTGTGTCTGTGTGTGTGTGTGTGTGTGTCTGTGTGTGTGTCTGTGTGTCTGTGTCGTGTGTGTGTGTGTGTGTGTGTGTGTCTGTGTGTGTGTGTCTGTGTGTGTGTCTGTGTGTGTGTGTCTGTGTGTGTGTCTGTGTCTGTGTGTCTGTGTGTCTGTGTCTGTGTGTGTGTGTGTGTGTGTGTCTGTGTGTCTGTGTCTGTGTGTCTTTGTGTGTGTCTGTGTGTCTGTGTCTGTGTGTGTGTCTGTGTCTGTGTGTGTGTGTGTGTGTGTGTGTGTGTGTCTGTGTGTGTGTGTGTGTCTGTGTCTGTGTGTGTGTGTGTGTGTGTCTGTGTGTCTGTGTGTCTGTGTGTCTTTGTGTGTGTCTGTGTGTGTGTGTCTGTGTCTGTGTGTCTGTGTGTGTGTCTGTGTGTCTGTGTGTGTGTGTGTCTGTGTCTGTGTGTGTGTGTGTGTGTGTGTGTGTGTGTGTGTGTGTGTGTGTGTCTGTGTCTGTGTGTGTGTGTGTCTGTGTGTCTGTGTGTGTGTGTGTGTGTGTGTGTGTGTGTCTGTGTCTGTGTGTCTGTGTGTGTGTCTGTGTGTCTGTGTGTGTGTGTCTGTGTCTGTGTGTCTTTGTGTGTGTCTGTGTGTCTGTGTGTGTGTGTGTCTGTGTCTGTGTGTGTGTGTGTGTGTGTGTGTGTGTGTGTGTGTGTGTGTGTGTGTGTGTGTGTGTGTGTCTGTGTCTGTGTGTGTGTGTGTGTGTGTGTGTGTGTGTGTGTGTGTGTCTGTGTGTGTGTCTGTGTGTGTGTGTGTGTGTGTGTGTGTGTGTGTCTGTGTGTGTGTCTGTGTGTCTGTGTGTGTGTGTGTGTGTCTGTGTGTGTGTCTGTGTGTCTGTGTGTGTGTGTGTGTGTGTCTGTGTGTGTGTCTGTGTGTCTGTGTGTGTGTCTGTGTGTGTGTGTGTGTGTGAGAAAGAGGGTGAGTGGAAAAGGAGGGGCGGTGTTGGAGTGTAGTTCTAAACACCCAAAACAACTCCAAAGATGGCTGCTCCTGTGAGCTGCACAAAACTATTTAGCCTCAAGAGGGCGGTAGTGGTGCTGGGTGCACTGGCAGGGGCCGAAGAAGCCGGGGTTGCTAGGCAACGGCACGCTTAGCCGATCTGGTAGCTAGTTCCTGTTTAGCTCTTTTACGAACGTAAAATAGACTCACTGCAGATTCCACGTGTGAGTTTAGCCTACCGCGTTAGCTCGGGAGCTAATGCGGCTAGTCTGTGTCGTGTGTGTGTGTGTGTGTGTGTGTGTGTGTGTGTGTGTGTGTGTTAGTAACAGAAGAAAGAGGAGAAGAGTAAAGAAAAGAGCACTCTGATCTGAAATATTGATAACGGCCAGCTCAGTGGCTTCACGTCTGATTTTCGCGATTCTATCGCAGACAGTAACTAAACCTCCATGAAAGGAGTGAGCAGATAGGTAGCGATTACGGATTCAACCCAGCTACTTAACACAACATGAATCAAACGATATAATGATCAGTTATATATATTCACAGCACAGATTAATAATCACATATGGTCCATGTACATGATTAAATCAGATCACATTAATGGCAAACAAGTGGTAGCGAACCCTTTTGCTCATTAGTAACAAAACAAAACGCACTAGTTCTAATATTCTGCCCAGAAACTGTGTAAGCCTTCTTACTGTATGCGTTGTTTGTCAGTTAAGTCTCTTGGCCAGAGCTTAACAATCCGTTTCGTCCGGAGCAAAGGAGGAAAAACGGATTCCAGGTCGACCAAACAAGAAAAAGAACACCGTCCTTTTCTTAAATCCAGGCTGATTAAGCCCGCTGCAGATGAAAAAATACTTCGACAAAGTATTTCCTCGGATCCCCTTTGTATATCAGGCCGATATATTTCGTACCAGCTCGAAACTCGGCCAGCGAGGTGATGCTAGTTTGCTAACCCGGGCTAGAGTGCTTCCTTTCGCGACCGGAGTCATCATGGAAAAGCAAAGAAGAACACACTGCAGTCACCTTTTATCCTTCCTCCGCCTCCTAGTGACGGGTGGTGCATTCAAGGACCGACAGCCAATGGGAGAACTGCAACCTGGTCAAAGGTGTGACGCAGTTCTTTGTCTCACCGCCAGTCTGCCTTGTCCCACACGTGTTAAATGCACTTTCTCCATTTTGAGATTCTGATTCCAAGTAGCAGCCTCTAGGAGTTTGGTGCAACTGGCTTTGGAATTTACATGTAGGCCAAGATCCTTTGTCTCGCAGTCACTTCAAGTTGAGCCAAATCGCTGTTTAACCAACTCTTGGTCCCAACAACTCATTGTCCCCACAGGAAAGGTAACTGTTGTCTCTTTTTGGGGGAGCCATCCCCTGTTGAGCTAGACGTGATTAGAACAAAGGAAATGCATATTACTGTAGAATCAACACTTCCATGATAAACAACTTTAGTCTGTGACTTGAAATTCAGAGGTGTGTCCTTATCCTGAGAGACAGGAATAAATGTGGGAGCAGGAGAAAGATTCGAGACTGGTTCGATGTGACTCCACAAGGAGATGCATGGATTCAGTCCGCTGTCAGCTGCAGTGTAATATTTGTTTTGTCATGTCGCATGGCTGCTAACTGTGACCCGACAGGGGAAGCATGTTTTGCAGTCAGCTGCTGGCAGTGTTTTATGTTTTATGTTTGATTGTGTTTTGACTGTCGTTTTTCATCGTGTTGTTTTATTAAACCTTTTGCTTAACTTTCAATTCGACCCCAGCCTCTCCTAGCCTCGTGAGACCGTCCTGATCTCGCGAGCTCCAGTTTTCCACTCGCAGATCAGTCTGGCATCTTGAGATAGAGAAAATTTGGAGCCGTTCACCAAACGACTGGGCCAATCAGCGTTGGTTTTGAGGCGGGTTAGGTGGTGATAGACAGATGGTTTATCCAATCAGCTAACCAGGATTTTCAGACAGCGGTCCGGGAACCTGAAATGGGGCCTTTTATTCCTAAATTCTCGTTACACAAACGGCAAATATCCTTCACCAACATGTTGCTAGCTTGCTGAGCTAACGAGCTATGCTTTGCCTGCAGCAGCAGCAGGGGTAGCCTGCCTTGTGGTTGTATTTTCATACGCTTCGTTGATCTGATTGGTTGATCTGGCCCGTCTATCACCAACTATAGGTGATAGACAGATGCTTCATCCAATCAGCTAACCAGTATTTTCACCCCTTTCCAAAAGTTCTCCAACGGAAAGTTCCAAGATGGATATGCCGAGCAAATGCGAAGCGATCCATCTGGCGGAGTCAGGTTAAGCCTCTCCTCCTTCCTCCAAAAATCAGAACGAACACGTCTTTTAGATATTTCTTAACAGAACCAAACCTCCATCATCGTGTTTTTGGAAGACATTTTCTCACACACTGCAAAAAGAGATGTGTTAAAAATGACACAACATGTGTAGTCCCTGAACACACTCACCACATGTGTTAAAATTCTACACATGTTGTGTTATTTTTAACACAAGAGTTGTGTCATCTCTTTTTGCAGTGTATTCTCAAAGACTTCGGTAAGGAGACAATAAAAAAATTAGATGTAAATACTTAAAATTTTCTGTCCCGCCAAAGGTGAAAGAAATGCAATTTAAAATTATGAATAGGATTTATCCCACTAATGATTTCTTAAAACAGATATTTAAAATGGATGTAGGAAACTGTACACTGCAAAAAGAGATGTGTTAAAAATGACACAACGTGTAGAATTTTAACACATGTGGTGAGTGTGTTCAGGGACTACACATGTTGTGTTATTTTTAACACATCTCTTTTTGCAGTGCAGGTAATGTATATAATGTTTGGTTTAGTTGTCTTTGAGTAATTTACCAAAACATAATGGCTAGCCTGCTAGCTAACGTCAGCACTAGTTTTGGCAGTGCTAGCTAGCGTTTTCCCAGCTGTAAAGAAACACCCACAGCTACACAGCTGATGGCTAGAACTAGCTGTCAGCGTCATGACTTGGCTCCATCGATATGCTTCCACAGTGCAAGGTCAAGTTAAATGTCTAAATGTAAGGGCAACAGTAGGAGCTGTAACAGACTGAAAGCTTGCTGTCTTTTTGAATGTAGTGCAAGCAAACTAAATTTGGACTAACGTATCGTCAAGTGTTTGTTTACGCTGTAAAGAAGACCGCAAGCTTTTACTGAACAACAGCGCCCCCTTTTGTCCTAAGTCTGCTGTTCTGTGCAGTTTTTAAAGGATGAAACGTGAACAGCCCTACTCTATTAAAATGAAATGTGCACAGAGTTTTTCATTGACAGGCCATTCAATCTCAGACCTGGTCAAATTATAAACACCATAATACTCTTAAAGCTCTAATAGCTATCACGCCCTATGGCTCAATATCATTTATTTCCAAAATGTGGGGAGGGAGGATATCAGATAAAGAGATCAGTGGTAAGTCTGGCTTTTACAGTAACATTAATCCAGGCAATCAGGTGATGGTAGATAGAGGTTTTCTGATAGGTGACCACCTGGCTAGGCTTGGTGCCACACTCGTCATGCCTCCATTCTTGAAGGGGAGAAAGCAGCTACCTGGGTGTAGGGATGGCTGATGGCTGAGTTTCAAAACACTGATCCGAAGCATGATTCCAAACACCCATGTCACGTGACTACGGCTAAATGAAGCATCGGAGTGTTTCACGAGTGTTTCAACAGGTGGCATGGTCCGCCAAATTAGTGTTTGATTGACAGGGTCTGGAACAGACCACACAATCGCACATCTGTATCATAGTGAAGTCAACGCATATTTCTTATCTTGTTTGTTTCTTTCTTTCTTTCTTTTGTTTGTAAAGCGTCTTTGAGTTCCATGTAAAGCGCTATATAAAACTTATGTAGTATTATTATTATTATTATTATCTTGACCGCTTGGTTTTTGTGAGAGGAGTTTGATTTTGAGATAGCGGATTTTTGGTGATATAGTGACATTCATAGTGCGATTAGTTTAGTTATATTTAGGCTTTCATTTAAATTTACACATTGACTGATAGACTGAGACAGACAGAGTATACATACAGTGACACATTAATAGATAGATAGATAGATAGATAGATAGATAGATAGATAGATAGATAGATAGATAGATAGATAGATAGATAGGTAGATAGATAGATAGATAGGTAGATAGATAGATAGATAGATAGATAGATAGATAGATAGATAGATAGATAGATAGATAGATAGATAGATAGATAGATAGATAGATAGATAGATAGATAGGTAGATAGATAGATAGATAGATAGATAGATACATAGATAGGTAGATAGATAGATAGATAGATAGATAGATAGATAGATAGATAGATAGATAGATACATAGATAGGTAGATAGATAGATAGATAGATAGATAGATAGATAGATAGATATTTAGAAAGATAGGTAGATAGATAGATAGATAGATAGATAGATAGGTAGATAGATAGATAGATAGATAGATAGATAGATAGATAGATAGATAGATAGGTAGATAGATAGATAGATAGATAGATAGATAGATAGGTAGATAGATAGATAGATAGATAGATAGATAGGTAGATAGATAGATAGATAGATAGGTAGATAGATAGATAGATAGATAGATAGATAGGTAGATAGATAGATAGATAGATAGGTAGATAGATAGATAGATAGATAGATAGATAGATAGATAGATATTTAGATAGATGGATAGAAAGATAGATAGATATTTAGATAGATAGATAGATAGATAGATAGATAGGTAGATATTTAGATAGATGGATAGAAAGATAGATATTTAGATAGATGGATAGATAGATAGATAGATAGATAGATAGATAGATAGATAGATAGATAGATAGATAGATAGATAGATAAAAATGGAAGCTCCGTTTTCATTTTCATTCACAGGACAGTTTATGGGAACGTTTTGATGATAGTATCCATGAAACAGTGAGGAGCCTACAAGCCTTACAAGCTTCACATATTACAAAAATATATATATATATTTTTTTAATGGCTCGTTGTCAAGGTTGTTTCAGATCAACACCTGCAGGTGACCACTAGGTGTCATCGTTGAGACGGGTGTCTGATTGTTTCGAAGCCTCGACACAATATGGCACATTTTGCTCCAACTGTTTCATTGTTTCACGAAGCCTCGATCTGCCCAACACTACCTGGGTGTGATGTTGAGAGGGCCAACATTTCAGCATTACGTATTCATGTGGAGCGAGCTATTGAACGGATCAAGATCTTTAGAGTTCTGAAAAACACGCTCCCTCTGACCATTGTTCCTCTCTCCAGTGACATATTGACCTAAACTTATTAAATAATACTGCTACCAGACCGAACAGTGCCCTGTATCTCCTACCAGAGGGAAGGAGGGTGAACAGTTAGGACCAGGATGTGAGGGGTCTGCAGAGGTTTTTGTTGCCCTTTTCCTGACCAGATCCTGTCCGGTCCATCTTTGAATCAAAACCTTTTGCTCCTTAACTTTCTCGTACTTCACTGATTTATGTTTGGATTATTAGGGCCCGAGCACGAAAGTGCAAGGCCCCAACGGTGCCTTGCACTGAAAGTGCGAAGGAACCTATTGTTTTTCGTCAGATTATTATTATTATTATTTTTCCGAGTCCTCCGTCGCGTTTTTGAGTGGCTTAGTATGCACGAAACCTCACAAAAATTTGATAACATGTCACAACTGGTGAAAATTGCAAAGTATTGTAGTAATTGGGCTCGGGCGTTGCCAGGGGGCTCCATAGCGCCCCCTAACGTGCGCATTAATTACAACAAAAGTAATAAGTTAATATACCAACTTTTTAGGGAACATAGGTCTCATCTTGAACTCCATCGTGCTATTTTTAGAAAAAATTACAAAATTCTAAAATTTCCAAAATCTTGGTTTTTGTGAAAAAATATTAATTTTACAAACACATGTTTGAGGACTTTAGCATGCACGAAAACTCTCAAACTTTTGCAGCCATGTGCAGAATATTAAACTCTTTCATCTGAATACACATTTAGGCTTGGGAGTGGTACGGTTGCTCTATAGCGCCCCCTAATTTGTTTTAGCACCTGGGCACATTTATGACGGCCTCAATATATACGAAAACTCACAAAAATTGGCACCCACATAAACACCTGGGGGCTCTACGAGACTGTACAGTGATTTAGGCCATACCTGTAAGCGGGCTACATAGCGCCCCCTAATGCGTGGAAGGCCTTAACTTGGACATAGTTGCTCCGATCTTCACCAGACTTAATACACATATTGCTCTAATCATTGCAGACATATTTCCCATTTACCTTCATTAGCTCCGCCCAACCGGAAGGCGGCCATTTTTTATTATGCATATTTCAGGCGTTTTACATTCTTTCGAACTCGTCCTAGCCCGTGATTTCATTCTTCTTGAATCTTTGCAGGTAGTATTTGTTGACCCTCATGACGAAAAGTTATCCAGAGAATTTTGATAGTTGAAAAAATGCACAAGTTATAGGAACTTCCTGTCTAAACAGGAAGTTGCCTTATCGTGGCAACAATTATTCGGATTGCCGCGAAACTTGACAAGGTTGTTCCTCATGGCTAGTTTAGCATCTGTGCCAAACTTGGTGGCAATCTGCCATTAGATGGCGCTGTTTCGATTTTTTTTAAATTAGTCAGCAAATATTGATGTATGGGAAACATACTCTGTCTAACTACTCCCGGGACGTGAGTCCGATCGGCACGAAAACTTGCATATAGACTCGGAGGACCCTCGTGACAAAAAGTTATCAAAAGAATATGTGATAGCTAACACAATGCGCAAGTTACAGAGGACCAACTTCCTGTAGGTGGGTGTCGAAACAGGAACTGTTGTATCTTTCACACGGCTATTCCGATGGACACAAAACTTAATACAGTTGTTCGTCATGTGCCAATGAGGCTGTTTGCCAAATATGGTGTCAATCGGCCTTTAGATGGCGCTGTTTTCATTTTTTTAATTAATTAGCAAATTCGCTTTATGCGAGACCTACTTTTTTTAACTCCTCGTAGAGCGCGAGTCCCATCTGCACAAAAAATTACGCGTAGACTCTGTGGACCCTCCTGACAAAATGTTATCAAAAGAATTTTGATAGCTAACACAATGCGCAAGTTACAGAGGACCAACTTCCTGAAGGTGGCTATCGAAACAGGAAGTTGCGTATCTTACCAAGACTTATTCCGATTGCCACCCAAAATGACACAGTTGTTTTCCGCATAGGGGCTTGAGCATCCATGCCAAATTTAGAGTGAATCGGCCATTAGATGGCGCTGTTAGAATTTTTTTTATTAATTATTCACATTGCGATATATGGGAAATGTACTTTGTCTAACTCCTCCTGGGCTGTGAGTCAAATCTGCACGAAAACGTGGATATAGACTCGGTGGACCCTCGTGACAAAAAGTTATCAAAAGAATATTGATAGGTAAAACAGTACGCAAGTTATGGAGTTAACATGATCCAATGTAGTAATTAATACAGGTTATTATGCAGTTTCATCTATTGCCACTAGATGGTGCTCTAATTCCACAAATGAACCTAACAGCAACATACAGGTACAATAGTCATGTGATAGACCAACTGGCACGGTGAAATGCACTTCAACAATTAAACCAGCAACGCCATCGCGAGTGCAGCAGCTGATCTAATCCTCAGCAGGATTGTAATTAACTAATGTACAACACTGTACTAACATACATCCATGAATCAAAGTATTAACTATTGTTTCTGAATGATATATTTGCAGTAAGTTCCTAGCATTACAGTAGACATAAGCATGCAATCCTGAACTATAATACAGAAAAATACTGTCATGTTAATTAAACAAACAAAGATACATGCAACACCAGCATGGACATAAAATTGTGCACTGACATTCTCAATAACGCACACGGCAACACAACAGAATGCTATACAAGTTGCAACTTTAGGAGCAGCTGTACTCGTGTCTGCAGCGAACTACAAAAGGAAATGGCGAAGTTGCGCATGTGCGCAAATGCGTGAGTCCAAGGAGTGATGTTGTCTCAGTCCAGCAGGGAGTTTTCCACAGGTTGTATCTTGGCAAAAGTTATTCCGATTTACATGAAACTTACAAGGTGTGGTCTACATGTGATGTTGCGTCTGCCAGTACCCCCCGATGCAAGAAGCGAGGGCCCGTCATCGCTGCCTGCAGCTTTAATTTTATTTATTATTGTATTCATCCTATTGTTCTTTTTTCTTTTTTTCTGTTTTAAGATAAATATGTATGTACATCTTTAATAAATATCCATTATCTTTGTACACAATTTTACTTGGTTTCATTGTCATGTTCTTTCCCCCTTAATGCCATATCTAGAACTCATCTAATCCACAACTGGATAAACAGCACCTCTCCTAACATAACTAGTAAGGTATTATTCATTCGTGGAGCATAGAGCTACGCAAAGATTTTTGCAACATTCAATAAACATTTATTAGGTAAGTTTTGTCTCTTTTTTTGAACATTAATCAACATTAAAACAATGTAAATGTTCCCGAGTTAGCTCAAAGGTGTACATTTTCATCGGTAGTCCCCCAGCTAGATGTAAAACAGGCAGCCTTTAAAATAATGACAGGTATAAAATCACAAAATAAAATTACATACAACACATTGTGCTTTCTATTTAAAACATTTAATGAAAGCACTATAAAAAAAAAGATAATTACAATATTTACTAGATGAGAAATACAAATATGGTGGCCGATTAGCTCAGTTGGTAGAGCAGGTGCACATGTAGAGGTTTAATCTTTGATGCAGAAAGTCCTGCGTCTGAATCTGACCTGTGATGGTTTTCATGCATGTCTTCCCTCTTTGCTCCCCCCTTTCATAAAGGCAGAAATGCCCCCAAAATAAAAAAAACTAGAACTGCAAGCAGTTATGACGGGGCCCAAGCCTCCGATGCCATTCGCCTCCGATGCCATTCGCCTCCGATGCCATTCGCCTCCGATGCCATTCGCCTTCGATGCACGTCGTCCGCGACGCTCCGGGGAGTCGCGCATGTCGCCCCCGATGACCCGCGAAGCTGCGCCAATGTGGGACCCGAAGCATTACGTAGGGGGGGCAAACGTTGGTGAATATCGAGAGGTTTGATGCACGAGGTCTGCGGTACTCTGCCGTTGCAAATGTAGTGGTTAACAGTTCATCTCCATGCATATACAGAGTAGCTTTAACAATTCTCTACCATAGACAAACTTCTTAACCCCCTGACCACAGGGGACAGCATTTAGACATGAGAGAGTGACTGAGAGGGTGGAGGGGGGGAGGCAGGTGTGGTGTTTGAAGGAGCAGGGGAGGATGTCAGGTTGTTGTAAATGGTGTCATAGGCGCCGATTGATGTTTTCCTCCGAGGGTGCTCACAGGCGCACGGCGTTTAAAAAAAATAAAGTAGTCAAAAGTTGTTTGCATTTCAAAACCTTAGGAAATGGACAGCGGCCGAAACGAGCATACGCGGCTATTAACTCGATAATAAAGCCGTAAAGTAGGCTTTCAACTCAGGACAGAGGCACTTCTCAGAAATACAGATAGGATTGGAGATGAGAAGTTTAACTGACACGTGACCGCGATCAACTTCGTGGGAAATTAAGAATCAATGCCACCGACATAACCAATCACACTTTGACAGACTCTCGACTTAGCACCAACTGCAATGTTTAATTGCACGGTATCAGGGTGTATGAATGGTGTTGATTGTGGATTGAAAAAGTGGGAGAAAAGAGTAATATTTGTCCACTGTGAAGGTTGTAGAAACTTTGTCAGGTGGGTTAAGAAGTTTGTTTATTGTAGAACACCAGGGGAGGACGCAAATGCAAAAAACAAAACGTAACGGTAGGAGGTAAACATCAGTAAATATTGAGAAGTGTGAGCTGCAAGGTATTTGATACATTCCCATTGCAAATATTCCATTAATATTGATTAACAGGGCAAAACACTTTTATGTTGATTATAGCGCCCCCTAATGGCCGATCTTCGCCACATTTGGTAAGGAGCCTCAGAACGCCATGCCGAACGAGCACCACCAATTTTGTGTTGATTGCTTTTACTGTAGCAGAGATTTTGCAATTGCAAATTTCCCATTGAAATGTATTGAGAAAATTGGCGGGAAAACAAAGAAACGTTGCTTGTAGCGCCCCCTAAAGGCCGATCTTCGCCAAATTTGGAACAAAGCATCGTCGTCAGATAATGAACAAGGTTCTCAAGTTATTTGCTGATAACATTTAATTTGGCCGAGATATGATATGATACGTGTGTGGTAGCTAGCTAGGAAAATTTGTTTTATCGTCAAATGCGCATACTTTAACCTAGCAAAATTCCTTCAATAACTTTTTGTCAGGTCCATATGGAGATACTATCTACCAGGTTTCGTGCAGATCGGTCGCACGGCCTAGGACGAGTCCGAAAAGTTGGTTTTGGACTTTGCGCGATACTGCAAAAAAAGTTTGCGCGGAAATGGGCGGGGCCTATATCAGGCATTTCAGCTTGATTCAAGGAACACGTGGATGTAAGAATTTCTAATGTGTGATGTGTATTGTGGGAGTTAATGACCAAAAACCATTACAGCGCCACCTAGTGGTCCACATGTGTAATATTTGGTTGGTGTGATCCACGGCCCATTGTCCATCTACCCTGTAAATTAAAAGTTGTTCACATTAGTGTAAGTGGTAAATCTAGAGTTGGGTCACATTGGGTCCCATAGGCCACGCCCACTTTGACCCCTCGGTACTCCATTCTAGGGTTGGCCTCAGGATTGGCCACAGATGGTACGCATCAAATTTAATATAAATCGGAAGAGCTGTTCATGAGATATAACCTATTTTTTAGTTGTAGCGCCCCCTAGTGACCAATTTTCGTAAAACGCATGGGGTACCTCCAGAGGGTCATGGCAAAGAAAAATCTAAAGTTTGGGGTTGATAGCATTTATTTTGGCTGAGATATGGCAACGTTGGTGTTTTCATAGTTAGCTACACAAATTTGTTTGTGCGTTATATGCGCAATTTTTATCGTACAAAAATTCCTTTTATAAGTTGTTGTCAGGTCAGTCTGGGGATGCTACCGTCCAAGTTTCGTGCAGATCGGTCGCACGGTCTAGGAGGAATTTGAAAAACTAGGTTTATGATAAATCACGATTTTTCACGTATAAAAGTCAAGGCGAAAATGGGCGTGGCCTATATCACGTGATTCAGTTGGATCCAGGGAACGCGTAGATGTATTGTTTTTGAATGTCAGGTGTACGGTGTGGGAGTTATGGGGCCAAACGCGTTTGTTCTGCTATAGCGCCACCTAGTGGTGGAAATGGGTCAACTTTTGCGCCTGAGGTCCTTGCGGGGTTTTGGACCAGTCATGAAAATGGCAACTCCCCACCATGTACGGTTTAGGCTGCAGTCAACGTTTTACGCGGAGAAGAATAATAATAATAATAAAAATAATCCTTAGAAAAACAATAGGGTTCCACAGCCCTGCTGTGCGAACGGCGTAGCTATTGCTACTGCCGCTTCTTGCAGACTCGGGCTTGGACCCCATAACTATATATATATATATATATATATATATATATATATATATATATATATATATATATATATATATATATATATATATATAGTGTTGTAATGTAATACTATATACTACTGTACTTAAGTAGAAATTTCACGTGTCTGTACTTTACTTCGCTATTTAAATTTATGTCAACTTTCACTTTTACTCCACTACATTTCCTAGATAAAATGTTTACTTTTACTCCGTTATATTTCCACTAAGCATCTTCGTTACTCGTTACTAAAAAATAACATTAGAAGAAATGTGTGCGACTGCAATAAGGGAGGTTTGGCGAATCACTGCTCCTAGATTGTATTACGCACGCTCTATTTCAGCGCTTGTTTGTTGGTAAAGGAGGAGGACGCACAACTGAAACCGCCATGGAAGCACGAGCACCTACTGGAGGACCTCCCCGCTATCGTAGATGACCACCCCGACGATAGTGGTGAACTCGGTGAACAGGGTAGTGGTGAAGATAACGTCATACACCCGTGGCCGTAGTTGCAAGAAATGTTTCTGTACATTGATGTCAGCTCTAAAAATATGCTGTTTGTTCTTTGAACTTAAGATAATTGTGTCTGAAAACTCCTAGAAAAGAATGTGATTTTGATTTGATGAGTGAGATTAAGAAGATATGGGAACCCTGAATATGCTTTATGCTTTACTATAAGAAAGCCACAATAAAAGTTCTAACCGCTTGCTTTTTTCAAAAAGAACTTTTACTTTTACTTCAAATACATTAAGTACATTAAATATCAGAAAATTACTTTTGATACTTAAGTACAGTATATATCAGATACTTTAAGACTTTTACTTAAGTAATATTCTAAAAGGTAACTTTCACTTCTACCAAAGTCTTTTTCTAGTACGATACTTGTACTTTTACTCAAGTATTGCTTTCTAGTACTTTATACAACACTGTATATATATATACAAATATAATATACATAGAAGTACTAAGTGTTAGTGCTGTACATATTCATGTCTGCATTATCTACATCTGCCACATAGCCACTGTTTGGTCTTTCTTTTGATGCCTCCACAGCTGTAGTGGTACATTTTCACACTGCAGTGTTCATTAGAGCAGATTATGGTCCTTCCAAACCTGGGTCTGCTGCAAGTGCAAATGACTGCATCACCCTGACCTGTTTCCATTTTCATCTGAAGGAGTTCTGGGATAAGGTGTGTTTCAACAAACACTTTAGTTTGGTACAACAAATTAGTGGTATGATCTTCATCTCGTGACACATTGACAATGACAAGTCCAGGATCTGTCCAAATAACAAAGTTGCACCGGGTACAGTTGGCCACTGTAAAAGGTGTGACTGGGACAGCAGCATGGTGGCCCAGTGGTTAGCACTGTGGCCTCACAGCAAGAAGGTTCTGGGTTCTAGTCCAGGTGGTTCCGGGCCTTTCTGTGTGGAGTTTACATGTTCTCCACCATGTTTGCGTGGGTTTCCTCCGGGTGCTCCGGTTTCCCCCACCATCTAAAACATGTACTACGTTCTCCAGGCAGTGCCCTTGAGCAAGGCACTGGCTCAGATCTGGAGTTGGTCCCCGGGCGCTGTGATTGGCTGCCCACTGCTCCCTTGAGGGATGGGTTAAATGCAGAGAATGAATTTCGCTACATGTACGTGTATGTGACAAATAAACTACCTTTACCTTTACTAGCACTTGTGTTTGTACCTAATCATAATACTGGTGTGCCTTCTTCAGATTACCACGGGTATCTAAGCAAAAAGTTGGATCTTGGATTTGTAGGATCTCAATAGAGCACAAGTCCTTGTATTTGTAAGGTCATTTCATTTCCAGAACTGCGTCTCCATGGCAGTCACATGTTGAGATCCCATCAGGTGGTAGATGACAAGGCCTGAAGGTTTCAAAACAAAGTTTGTGTGTACTGTTGTCATGTGCCGATAAAACTCATCTCTTGCAGTGCCTTCATGCTCAGTACCCCATTTTACTGAAGGGATGTGGGAGATGCTCTTGGTATCATACTGCATGATGGTCCTTACAGCTGAAGCTCCATTTGTTTTGCGTTTGATGACCCTGTGGATGTTGCTGGCAGTCACTCTTCCTCTTCTCTGGGCACTCCAAAGGTGTGACTGGGACTGAGCAACAGTTGCTTGAGACAGATTGTCAATCTGTGCTTTGGTGGGAATGGCATCATTGATTATAGTCTGTGGAGAGCAATTGTCAACATTAGTTAGTCTCGCTAATCTGTATGGGAGTTGTGGGTAGTCTACAGCATCCTCTGATTCACTGCTGTCCCTGACTAAAACTGCTGCAGTGGGCAGGATCTCTCTCAGCTCTGCAAAGGCTTGCTGTTGCTCCTGGATAGATAACCCTGGTACTTCCTTCCTTTTCCATGTTCAATACCTTACCATGCTTTGGATGTGACATGTCAAGATTTTCAGCAGTACAGCTAGCTACGTTTTTCTTTTCACATTTCTTCCATTGACATGGGATATCAGTACATGACACTTCAGTTCTGTCTCTGCTTTGTGTAATGCTTTCAATGGCAAACAGTAAAGCAGCAATGTAGCTGCAGGCCTCTCCTAAACCTGCTGCACAAGTGCAATGGGTTGCAACAATACAGCCATTTCTACTAACACAAACCCAGGGTTTATACTTTTCTTCTTTGATCCGCTGTCCTGGAGCCACTGTGGCAGCGACAACAGCAACAGGACTTGATTCTGATAGATCATGCTGCTTGATGTTTTAGACATGATCACAAACAAAATAGTTATAAGCCTCTAGTGACTTATAGGCTCACAAAGCCTCACCTGTGCAAGGGCCTGGAGTGTTAATCAGGTAGTTAAAAAGGTCAAGATACTGAACAGGGGGCAATTTATAAGCATCAGCAGCATACCCGCCATCATCTAGATCAGGGGTGTCAAACTCAAGTTCCCTAAGGGCCACACTAGAAAATGAGAATCACATCAAGGGCCAGACGTAGAGTGTGTTGCTTTTATGTCAAGGGAAAAGTCAAATATCTTTGACTGAATTATTGCATGTCTCATATAATCTTCTCGCTTACAGTTTGGTCGACAAAAATCTCGAAGAAAATGCCAAAAACGGTTGGAAAAAGCATCAAAAACACGTAAAGTGACAAAAAGTAGGTGGGCCAAAATGTACTGTGAACCTAAATGTAGATAGGGGCCGGATTTGGCCCGCGGGCCTTGAGTTTGACACGTGTGATCTAGATTGTATGGATCTGGCAAAGACAGAATCTGATCTTCAAATGAGAGCTTCAGTTTACTAATGTACCTATTGGAATCAGATTTGTCCAACTGAAGAACATATGCAGAAAGATTAGACATATTTCATGTAAAAAAACGTTCTGTCTCCCTCAGTCTGCCTGCTTTCTTTCTGTCTGCCTGTCTTTGGGCTCCCTCTCACTGCAGTCACTTCTCTATTCTGCTTTGCTCTGTCAGGTCTAGGGTTGGGTATCGTTTGGTTTTTTTTCGGTTCCGGTGCAAGTGAACGCACCGTCTGTGTTGTTTAATTCCGACCATATAAACATCATACTGTATATCTATGAATTGCGACAACGGCAGCTGCTGCAGTGCAGACTGTTACATCCCGCTGTTGAAGTCCTCCACAGTGAAACACAGTCACACTTTACACTGTTTAACGTTAGCTGTCAGCATTTTAACCGTAATTAATCCAGCTGCTAGCTAAAGGTAGGCTAACGTTACATGCTGTTAGGTGTAGTGTAAAGTCGAGCACCGAAATGAGGCACCGAAACTTTCGTTCTTATTCGGTCTCGTTACTACCGTTTACATCGGCACCGGTTCCCTATTGGCACCGAGTTTCGGTACCCAGCCCTAGTCAGGTCCCTAGTGTTGTTCAATATCAAAACAAGTGGTTCTGTTAAATTGCAGAGTGACTGGAAGAATGTGCAAACAACCAATATAAAAACTGCCAAGAGGAAATCTTAATGATCCCCTAAATTATATGATTCATACAACGTTTACCTTTCTGCTGCCAACCCTGCGTGCTCTTCAACTCTTCAAAACTTCCAAACTGTCCATCTACAAAATCACAGCAGAGCATAATTATCTTCAGCTGGGGAAATCCGAGACTAATATTAGTAAACGTCAGGTCTCTTTTAAAGATCAGACTCACTGCCAGTCACTCCCTGAAGTAAAACTATTATACAAGGAAGAGACCGTCATGTAGGCTACTGATCAAATGTCAATGGAAAAAATAGGAAAAGCAAAACATAGCTAGATGTGTGTGTACCACATTGGTTTCATCATCACCGCGAGTTTAGTTTGAGTGCTGACAGCGCTAGCTACAGCGTGCTATCCATTTCACTTCAAAAGCTCGTCTGTGCCATCCGATCCGAGCAACCGAAAACGATCATAGCCTTTTTAGTTAGATAACCGGGAAATAGACCATCTACCAAAGCCTAACATAGTCAAACAGCAACAGTCACTAAAATAACTAGCTACTTCATAGTAGGCTGAGGCTCATTTAAAAATGATGGTAGTAGAGCGCTACATATGTAGCTAGCGCTCTACTACCATCTATGACCAAGGTTAGGCATTTCATTTATTGCTATCTCCGGAATTAGTTAGGGCTGGACCCAAATATTCGAATATTCGTTCGGTGGGTTGGTATTTCGATTTTTAAATTTGACATTCAAATATTCGTTTTTTTTTTTTAATTTTGGTTTATTTATTTTCTGCATTTATCTCTCGTTCACACTCCAGTCCAGTTGGTGGCGGTAATGCACATTTAAGTTGGTTTGCCAACCGCCAATAAACTACAAAGAAGAAGAAGAAGAAGAAGAAGAAGATACTGTCGGTACACGATGACGCCCACTTCGAGCATTTAGCGAGCTGGGCAGAGAAGCTAGCGGCGATAACAAGTGCGGAAATGGAAAACTGTTTCCCGTTTTTCCGTTGTGATTCGGCCAGAAACTTCAACATTGTGAGGCGAAGAGATCGTTTTGGAATATAAAGCTCGGATATTACATTTCCTCGGACTCTTGGGGATTTATGAAAATAAAGTTTGTGTCCACTTTGTTGCTGAAAGGACAACGACAACAGGTATGCATGCACTCTCGGCTGCTCAGATTACGGCTGAGTTGTTTTATTTTCTTTTACTTTGTAACAGTTGTGTACATGGCTTTATATTTTAAAGATTTAATGCTTTAAAGTTATAAAAACGCTCATGAATGGAAGTTTTATCGAGGTTACAGCGACGCCCCCAGTCACAAAGTGTCCCGTTGACGAGACGGTGATCCTCGAGAGGTTAAAAGTTTATTAATTCTGAACGCGTCTGGCCTGTCTATCTATATTGCACCAAATACGACACTGCTGCACTCCCTTGTGAAGTTGTTTGGATGAAAGGTTCTCAAAATAATGAAAATGCAAACAGACACATAGAGATTCCTGCCTTTATTAGAGATAATAGAGATTCCTGCCTTTATTAGAGATAATAGAGATTCCTGCCTTTATTAGAGATAATAGAGATTCCTGCCTTTATTAGAGATAATAATATGTTCCGAAGCTTCGAATATTCGATGCTCATTACTACCGAAGCTTCGAAGCTCAATAAATGGTATTCGGACCAGCCCTACTGAAGACGCATTTTTACTCTCTTGCTTTTAACTCTCAGTTCTTTTAAATCCAGGCTGAAGACATATCTTTTTAATGTTGCCTTTCTTTAAATAACCTATTTTTAACTGCTCTTTCTTTAAATTCTTATACTGCACTGTACATTTTATTCTTGTCTTTTAATGATCTTAAATTGTTGTTAATTGTTTTAATGCTTTGAAATTGTTTTTAATTGTTTTCTAACTGTTTTTAATGTTTCATGTAAAGCACTTTGAATTGCCTTGTTGCTGAAATGTGCTCTACAAATAAAGCTGCCTTGCCTCCTTGATTCCTAGTTTGTTTTTTGTTTTTTAACAAACATTGTTCCTTTGTTGTTTTATTCGCGGTTACATTATTAATTCTTTCTTTGCCTATTTATATTCATGGTACCTCGCACATACGATTATGTATTTTTAAGGCATATTGTCTCTGCCTTCCCTGTTCTACCTGTAAAGCCCTTTGGATCAACGGTTGTTTGTTTAAATGTGCTACACAAATAAAATGACTTGACTTTTGTCTCGTCTACGGTCTGTAGAACCGAGATCGAATCTGACAAATAGATCTTGTAATAACTGTCTATCTATGCCTGCATTATATTTAAATGAATAATTAACTTGCTATCCTTATTGTCTAATATTATTAAATCTATCTTGGTATTCTGCTGCTGCTCTAATATGACTTTTTGGGACTTTGAGACAGAAACGTGTGTGTGTTGTTGGGGTTATCTTCCCGTTGTTTAATGTGTAGAGGGTGTACATTTTCATATGTGCGTGCTTGTGTGGTTTGACCTATATCCAAAACTAAACATACAAAATACAACTGACCCGAACCTTAAACTGGACTAAGACTATCTTAGATGTCAGGACAGAGACCTGGCTCGCCCCCCTTAAGACATCTCAGATGTCAGGACAGAGACCTGGCTGGCCCCCCTTAAGACTATCTTAGATGTCAGGACAGAGACCTGGCTCGCCCCCCTTAAGACATCTCAGATGTCAGGACAGAGACCTGGCTGGCCCCCCTTAAGACTATCTCAGATGTCAGGACAGAGACCTGGCTGGCCCCCCTTAAGACATCTCAGATGTCAGGACAGAGACCTGGCTGGCCCCCCTTAAGACTATCTTAGATGTCAGGACAGAGACCTGGCTGGCCCCCCTTAAGACTATCTTAGATGTCAGGACAGAGACCTGGCTGGCCCCCCTTAAGACATCTCAGATGTCAGGACAGAGACCTGGCTGGCCCCCCCCCCTTAAGACTATCTTAGATGTCAGGACAGAGACCTGGCTGGCCCCCCTTAAGACTATCTTAGATGTCAGGACAGAGACCTGGCTGGCCCCCCTTAAGACTATCTTAGATGTCAGGACAGAGACCTGGCTGGCCCCCCTTAAGACTATCTCAGATGTCAGGACAGAGACCTGGCTGGCCCCCCTTAAGACATCTTAGATGTCAGGACAGAGACCTGGCTGGCCCCCCTTAAGACTATCTTAGATGTCAGGACAGAGACCTGGCTGGCCCCCCTTAAGACATCTCAGATGTCAGGACAGAGACCTGGCTGGCCCCCCTTAAGACATCTCAGATGTCAGGACAGAGACCTGGCTGGCCCCCCTTAAGACTATCTTAGATGTCAGGACAGAGACCTGGCTCGCCCCCCTTAAGACATCTTAGATGTCAGGACAGAGACCTGGCTGGCCCCCCTTAAGACATCTCAGATGTCAGGACAGAGACCTGGCTGGCCCCCCTTAAGACATCTCAGATGTCAGGACAGAGACCTGGCTCGCCCCCCTTAAGACATCTTAGATGTCAGGACAGAGACCTGGCTGGCCCCCCTTAAGACATCTCAGATGTCAGGACAGAGACCTGGCTGGCCCCCCTTAAGACATCTCAGATGTCAGGACAGAGACCTGGCTGGCCCCCCTTAAGACATCTTAGATGTCAGGACAGAGACCTGGCTGGCCCCCCTTAAGACATCTCAGATGTCAGGACAGAGACCTGGCTCGCCCCCTTAAGACATCTTAGATGTCAGGACAGAGACCTGGCTGGCCCCCCTTAAGACATCTTAGATGTCAGGACAGAGACCTGGCTGGCCCCCCTTAAGACATCTCAGATGTCAGGACAGAGACCTGGCTGGCCCCCCTTAAGACATCTTAGATGTCAGGACAGAGACCTGGCTGGCCCCCCTTATAGAGAATACATAAAGCAGATTTAGACAGACTGGAACACACCGTTTGGAACAAACTCATGTTTATTTTTCAGTAACAAAATGAGACTTTATTTACACAGATGTACAGTCAGACTGGGACCTGTCCTCTGAGAG
>JABUOV010000416.1:0-36751 GCA_025617405.1 Perca schrenkii
CGTCCCCCGTGTGCAGCGTGCTCAGCAGCACCACGTTCCTGTTCCTCTTGGGCACGTAGGACACCAGAGTGACGGTGGGCGTGAAGGCGAACCTGGACGAGAAGACCGCGCGGCCCTTGGTGTCGAGCAAGGCGCGCGGCAGCTCGGGCTTGTTTTTGCGCATCGTGCCGACCACGGTGAGGCGCCTCTGGTGGAGGAGCTGCGGGGCCAGCTCGTAGGAGGTGAAAAAGTTGTCGCACGTCACGTTGCCGGGGCCCCGCAGGCCCTCGGTCAGGTCCATCACCACTCGGGCGCCCTGATTCCTCTCGGGCTCGCCGCTCACAGACTTGCCCGTGTAGACCTGCATGTTCCACGCGTAGCTGGAGCCGGCGTCGCTGGCCACATATGGCAACCAAGGTTCCAGCAGCTTGTGGGTTGCAAAGTTAAGCTTTTGGTAGACCGTGCAACAATCTTTTTTGTGATTTTCCTGATAACCTCCAAGAATGTTGAAGGAGTCTTCTGAAGCAATAATTAGCGGGGACATTTCACTTTGGACAATCTTGTGGCAATGGATTCTTAGTCTTCTAAAAAAAATGGTGATGCGATCCAAAGCATTTAGTATTGGTAGACTATAGTTTTAATCACCCTCTGGTTTAGGAGTGTTTTCGACTCAATAATAAATGCTCAGTTGACATTAGACACTTGTGGCAATGAATGAGTATTTCACATTGAACACTTGTGATTGTGTGTGGTCTTTTGAAAACAGGGCAATGCGAGTACAGCTATAAACAAAAGAGTCGGCAAGGAGAGTACCACGTTGCTTCACCAAGCTGTTATAAGTCTTCTATAAGCTGTTATTGTGATTGGTACATGAAGAATCACTTCAAATGATTGTCACAATGAGTGAAGGCATGTCATGAAGGGTGGAGCCATTTCACTTTCTGTGGTTCAAACATTGTGGGAATGTTTGGGAACCTATGGCAACCAAGGTTCCAGCAGCTTGTGGGTTGCAAAGTTAAGCTTTTGGTAGACCGTGCAACAATCTTTTTTGTGATTTTCCTGATAACCTCCAAGAATGTTGAAGGAGTCTTCTGAAGCAATAATTAGCGGGGACATTTCACTTTGGACAATCTTGTGGCAATGGATTCTTAGTCTTCTAAAAAAAATGGTGATGCGATCCAAAGCATTTAGTATTGGTAGACTATAGTTTTAATTACCCTCTGGTTTAGGAGTGTTTTCGACTCAATAATAAATGCTCAGTTGACATTAGACACTTGTGGCAATGAATGAGTATTTCACATTGAACACTTGTGATTGTGTGTGGTCTTTTGAAAACAGGGCAATGCGAGTACAGCTATAAACAAAAGAGTCGGCAAGGAGAGTACCACGTTGCTTCACCAAGCTGTTATAAGTCTTCTATAAGCTGTTATTGTGATTGGTACATGAAGAATCACTTCAAATGATTGTCACAATGAGTGAAGTCATGTCATGAAGGGTGGAGCCATTTCACTTTCTTTAAGGGAGGAGCCTTTAGAAGGCAGAGACATTTCAACTTAGACACATGTGGCAAAGTATAGTATGTCAAATGGATATAGCATTAGAGAGGATATAGACTTCACGCTGATCCAAAGCATCGCATTTAGCAGAGGATGGTTTCGATCCATCGACCTCTGGGTTATGAGCCCAGCACGCTTCCGCTGCGCCACTCTGCTTTTCTCTTTTAAATACAAGGGTTGGAAAATCTGTGGTTCAAACATTGTGGGAATGTTGGGAACCTATGGCAACCAAGGTTCCAGCAGCTTGTGGGTTGAAAAGTTAAGCTTTTGGTAGACCGTGCAACAATCTTTTTTTGTGATTTTCCTGATAACCTCCAAGAATGTTGAAGGAGTCTTCTGAAGCAATAATTAGCGGGGACATTTCACTTTGGACAATCTTGTGGCAATGGAGTCTTAGTCTTCTAAAAAAAAATGGTGATGCGATCCAAAGCATTTAGTATTGGTAGACTATAGTTTTAATTACCCTCTGGTTTAGGAGTGTTTTTCGACTCAATAATAAATGCTCAGTTGACATTAGACACTTGTGGCAATGAATGAGTGTTTCACATTGAACACTTGTGATTGTGTGTGGTCTTTTGAAAACAGGGCAATGCGAGTACAGCTATAAACAAAAGAGTCGGCAAGGAGAGTACCACGTTGCTTCACCAAGCTGTTATAAGTCTTCTATGAGCTGTTATTGTGATTGGTACATGAAGAATCACTTCAAATTATTGTCACAATGAGTGAAGTCATGTCATGAAGGGTGGAGCCATTTCATTTTCTTTAAGGGAGGAGCCTTTAGAAGGCAGAGACATTTCAACTTAGACACGTGGCAAAGTATAGTATGTGAAATGGATATAGCATTAGAGAGGATATAAACTTCACACTGACCCAAAGGATCACATTTAGCACAGGATGGTTTCGATCCATCGACCTCTGGGTTATGGGCCCAGCACGCTTCCGCTGCGCCACTCTGCTTTTCTCTTTTAAATACTAGGGTTGGAAAATCTGTGGTTCAAACATTGTGGGAATGTTGGGAACCTATGGCAACCAAGGTTCCAGCAGCTTGTGGGTTGCAAAGTTAAGCTTTTGGTAGACCGTGCAACAATCTTTTTTGTGATTTTCCTGATAACCTCCAAGAATGTTGAAGGAGTCTTCTGAAGCAATAATTAGCGGGGGACATTTCACTTTGGACAATCTTGTGGCAATGGATTCTTAGTCTTCTAAAAAAAATGGTGATGCGATCCAAAGCATTTAGTATTGGTAGACTATAGTTTTAATCACCCTCTGGTTTAGGAGTGTTTTCGACTCAATAATAAATGCTCAGTTGACATTAGACACTTGTGGCAATGAATGAGTATTTCACATTGAACACTTGTGATTGTGTGTGGTCTTTTGAAAACAGGGCAATGCGAGTACAGCTATAAACAAAAGAGTCGGCAAGGAGAGTACCACGTTGCTTCACCAAGCTGTTATAAGTCTTCTATAAGCTGTTATTGTGATTGGTACATGAAGAATCACTTCAAATGATTGTCACAATGAGTGAAGGCATGTCATGAAGGGTGGAGCCATTTCACTTTCTGTGGTTCAAACATTGTGGGAATGTTTGGGAACCTATGGCAACCAAGGTTCCAGCAGCTTGTGGGTTGCAAAGTTAAGCTTTTGGTAGACCGTGCAACAATTTTTTTGTGATTTTCCTGATTACCTCCAAGAATGTTGAAGGAGTCTTCTGAAGCAATAATTAGCGGGGACATTTCACTTTGGACAATCTTGTGGCAATGGATTCTTAGTCTTCTAAAAAAAATGGTGATGCGATCCAAAGCATTTAGTATTGGTAGACTATAGTTTTAATTACCCTCTGGTTTAGGAGTGTTTTCGACTCAATAATAAATGCTCAGTTGACATTAGACACTTGTGGCAATGAATGAGTATTTCACATTGAACACTTGTGATTGTGTGTGGTCTTTTGAAAACAGGGCAATGCGAGTACAGCTATAAACAAAAGAGTTAGCAAGGAGAATACCACGTTGCTTCACCAAGCTGTTTAGAAGGCAGAGACATTACACCTTAGACACATGTGGCAAAGTATAGTATGTCAAATGGATATAGCATTAGAGAGGATATAGACTTCACGCTGATCCAAAGAATCGCATTTAGCAGAGGATGGTTTCAATCCATTGACCTCTGGGTTATGGGCCCAGCACGCTTCCGCTGCGCCACTCTGCTTTTCTCTTTTAAATACTAGGGTTGGAAAATCTGTGGTTCAAACATTGTGGGAATGTTGGGAACCTATGGCAACCAAGGTTCCAGCAGCTTGTGGGTTGCAAAGTTAAGCTTTTGGTAGACCGTGCAACAATCTTTTTTGTGATTTTCCTAATAACCTCCAAGAATGTTGAGGGAGTCTTCTGAAGCAATAATTAGCGGGGACATTTCATTTTGGACAATATTGTGGCAATGGATTCTTAGTCTTCTAAAAAAAATGGTGATGCGATCCAAAGCATTTAGTATTGGTAGACTATAGTTTTAATCACCCTCTGGTTTAGGAGTGTTTTCGACTCAATAATAAATGCTCAGTTGACATTAGACACTTGTGGCAATGAATGAGTATTTCACATTGAACACTTGTGATTGTGTGTGGTCTTTTGAAAACAGGGCAATGCGAGTACAGCTATAAACAAAAGAGTCGGCAAGGAGAGTACCACGTTGCTTCACCAAGCTGTTATAAGTCTTCTATAAGCTGTTATTGTGATTGGTACATGAAGAATCACTTCAAATGATTGTCACAATGAGTGAAGTCATGTCATGAAGGGTGGAGCCATTTCACTTTCTTTAAGGGAGGAGTCTTTAGAAGGCAGAGACATTTCAACTTAGACACATGTGGCAAAGTATAGTATGTCAAATGGATATAGCATTAGAGAGGATATAGACTTCACGCTCATCGTAAGCATCGCATTTAGCAGAGGATGGTTTCGATCCATCGACCTCTGGGTTATGGGCCCAGCACGCTTCCGCTGCGCCACTCTGCTTTTCTCTTTTAAATACAAGGGTTGGAAAATCTGTGGTTCAAACATTGTGGGAATGTTGGGAACCTATGGCAACCAAGGTTCCAGCAGCTTGTGGGTTGCAAAGTTAAGGTTTTGGTAGACCGTGCAACAATCTTTTTTGTGATTTTCCTGATAACCTCCAAGAATGTTGAGGGAGTCTTCTGAAGCAATAATTAGCGGGGACATTTCACTTTGGACAATCTTGTGGCAATGGATTCTTAGTCTTCTAAAAAAATGGTGATGCGATCCAAAGCATTTAGTATTGGTAGACTATAGTTTTAATCACCCTCTGGTTTAGGAGTGTTTTCGACTCAATAATAAATGCTCAGTTGACATTAGACACTTGTGGCAATGAATGAGTATTTCACATTGAACACTTGTGATTGTGTGTGGTCTTTTGAAAACAGGGCAATGCGAGTACAGCTATAAACAAAAGAGTCGGCAAGGAGAGTACCACGTTGCTTCACCAAGCTGTTATAAGTCTTCTATAAGCTGTTATTGTGATTGGTACATGAAGAATCACTTCAAATGATTGTCACAATGAGTGAAGTCATGTCATGAAGGGTGGAGCCATTTCACTTTTCTTTAAGGGAGGAGTCTTTAGAAGGCAGAGACATTTCAACTTAGACACATGTGGCAAAGTATAGTATGTCAAATGGATATAGCATTAGAGAGGATATAGACTTCACGCTCATCGTAAGCATCGCATTTAGCAGAGGATGGTTTCGATCCATCGACCTCTGGGTTATGGGCCCAGCACGCTTCCGCTGCGCCACTCTGCTTTTCTCTTTTAAATACAAGGGTTGGAAAATCTGTGGTTCAAACATTGTGGGAATGTTGGGAACCTATGGCAACCAAGGTTCCAGCAGCTTGTGGGTTGCAAAGTTAAGCTTTTGGTAGACCGTGCAACAATCTTTTTTGTGATTTTCCTGATAACCTCCAAGAATGTTGAAGGAGTCTTCTGAAGCAATAATTAGCGGGGACATTTCACTTTGGACAATCTTGTGGCAATGGATTCTTAGTCTTCTAAAAAAAATGGTGATGCGATCCAAAGCATTTAGTATTGGTAGACTAGAGTTTTTATTGCACAATATATACTTTTACTTTTTTTTTATGTTTAATTTTAATTTTTTATTGGAAAAAATACAATACAATACTTCCAGTCACAGATACAATTTACCCTTTTTTTGTTTTTTAAACATATATGCATATGTACACGGAAACATATACACACATAGAAACGAAACAACAATGATAAGAATGTAAGGGAAAATAATTAAATGAAATCACAGAGTACCGTGTAATAAACAGTGAACAGCCCCCCCACCCACGCCCCCACTCAGCTCAACAAGACCAACACACATATTACTGGTTAATAATGCAAAACAAAATTGTACAACAATAACAGGCACACATTCAATTGGGTAGCACCTCTAGATTGTTGAAATAGGAGATAAAGGGTTGCCATTTATGGAAAAATTTGACTGTACATCCTCTCAACGTGCTATTTGTTTGTTTGTTTGTTTGTTTCTTTCTGTCTTCCTTTTGTTTGTAAAGCGTCTTTGAGTTCCATGTAAAGCGCTATATAAAACTTATGTATTATTATTATTATTATTAATTTTCTCAACTTTTAAAAAATACATGATTTCTTTGAGCCACCGGGAGATAGAAGGATATTTAGCAGACTTCCAATGTAACAATAAAGAGCGTCTTGCTGTTAAGGATGTGAAAGCCACAATGTCCTTTTGTGTAGGGTCAAGTGCAAGTGAGGGGTCAGGAATCCCAAATATAGCAATCAGAGGGCAAGGTTGGAGATTTACCCCTAGAACAGAGGACATTATAGCAAAATAACACACCCAGAAACCTTTCAAATCAGGACAAAGAAAAAACATGTGGCTAAGGTGACAAGGAGAGCCATGGCATTTATCACATTTGTCTTCCACCTCCGGATACAGTTCAGACAGTCTAAACTTAGAGAAATGTACCCTGTATAAGACCTTAAATTGAATGAGCCCAAGACGAGCACACGAGGTGGTTGATTGTATCCTCTCTATGGCCTGTTCCCAGGACTCCTCCTGTATTTGTATTCCCAGTTCCCTTTCCCATGTACACTTAAGTTTAGCATTGGAGTGGTCGCTAAAAGCTAAGATAATGTCATACAGCTTTGACATGATACCTCTGTGATGTGGGACAAATGAAAGCAAGGTTTCCCACCGCTGTTCAGGAGGTAAAGAGGGGAAATCAGGGAAACACTTAGCCACAAAATTGCGAGTTTGAAAATAGCGAAACAGATGAGTAACAGGGAGTCCATAACGAGATGACAGATTGGCAAAACTATCAAAGACACCATCTACATATAAATCTCTGAATTGTGTAATACCCTTGTCATACCACAGTGAAAAAATTTATATTAGCCTCGCGGCCTCTGTCCTTCGTGTCCCAGGGACCCTCGCTTATTGTGACTCTATGCATTTGCTACTAGCCTCGCGGCCTCTGTCCTTCGGGTCCTGGGGACCCTTTGTGCAGCGTAAAGGCAAAGACAAAGCTCAAACCGCCGCGCGGGCCAAGAGGCTACTGTCTCACGCAGTCCGCACAGTAGGGCTGTGTGCAGCTCCCACAGACGTATCTCTGGCAGCCACCGCACACGGTGTGTGTCTTGCGGTCCTTTTTCTTTGGACAGAGCTGACACCTCTTTCGCTTGCTGGGCACTGTCGGCGCTCTCGGTTCTGCTTCCTCATCGTCGTCGTCTTCCTCCTCGTCGTTTTCGTCATCCTCTTCGTCGTTTTCATCCTCCTCGTCCTCCTCCTCCTCCCCGTCGTCTCCTCGCTGGTCTTGTCGGGCTCGCCTGACACCAGCGCTTGACCTGGGCACGCCTGACCTCGCCGCCACGGCTTTGACAAGCGCGGCAGACGCCTGCGTGCGAGCGAGACGCGAGCGCTCTCGATGAGCGGAGTGACGAGCGCCCTGCCCAGCTGCTCGAGGAAAAGCCCTGCGCCTGTTGAGCTTGCCGCGCAGCCACTCGGGTCTGAGCTCTCGCCAGAGCACAAAGGCGTTGTAGGCGGACACGTCGAGGATGTTGTGGAAGACGGCGAGGGGCCAGCGGCAGCTGTACGTGCCGACGAGCTTGTCCAGGTTGTCCACGCCGCCCCTGGTGCTGTTGTAGTGCAGGATGATGTCGGGCTTGGCGGCCCTGGAGGCGCTGACCCGCGCGTCCCCCGTGTGCAGCGTGCTCAGCAGCACCACGTTCCTGTTCCTCTTGGGCACGTAGGACACCAGAGTGATGGTAGGCGTGAAGGTGAACCTGGACGAGGCAGCTCTTGCTTGTTTTTGGCATCGTGCCCACCACGGTGAGGCGCCTCTCGTGGAGGAGCCGCCGGGCCAGCTCGTAGGAGGTGAAAAAGTTGTCGCACGTCACGTTGCGGGGGGCCCCGCAGGCCCTCGGTCAGGTCCATCACCACTCGGGCGCCCTGATTCCTCTCGGGCTCGCCGCTCACAGACTTGCCCGTGTAGACCTGCATGTTCCACGCGTAGCTGGAGCCGGCGTCGCTGGCCACCCACGACTTGAGTCCGTACTTGGCGGGCTTGCTGGGCATGTACTGGCGGAAGGAGCATCGACCTTGGTGAGCGTGGGAGGAGAAGAGTGACGATGGAAAAGTTACAAAAACATACAAAAACACACACACACACACACACACACACATACATACATACACACACACACACACACACACACACACACACACACACACACACACACACCGCGAAAGGGAACCAGCTGCTCGTCCACGGTCACGTCGGGGCCCGGGTTGTAGAGGCGAGGCAGCCGCCGCACCCAGGCGTCCCACACTTGTCGTATGGCCGCCAGTTTGTCCGTGGCTCGTCTGGCGCCTCTCGTCTCGCGGTCGTCGAATCGCAGCACCCGCGAGAGCGTGTGGAATTGCTTGAGCGACATTGTGCCGCGGAAAATGGCCCTGCCGCTCTCCTCGTGCCTCAGGCTCTCCAGGGCCTCGCTTTCGGGACCTGTACACGCCGGCGAGGAGCAGCAGCCCGAGGTAGCCGCGCAGCTCCGTGACGTCCGTCATTTTCCAGTCGTTGCCGCATTTCCTCAGGCCCTCGAGGTTCGTGGCGGTCACCACGATCTCTAGTATGCGCCGCGTGACCAACAGGTCGAACGTGGAGAGTATGTCGTGGACGCGTGTGGCCGCGTACTCTGTGGGTCCCGGGCTCTCTGGAGCGTTAGCGCATCTGTGGTCTAGGTCTAGGTCTTGGTCTTGGTCTCCGTCTTGTTCTCCTTCTCCTGCTCCTTCTTGTCCTGTGCCACGGAAATGTGGCCGAGGGTGACTGGGATGATACGTCTTCGAGGACCATTCGATTTCGCCGTTTCTCGACACAAACCTTTCGATCTCCTCCTCGTCCTGCTCATCCTGCCCATCGTCTTGCCCATCGTCTTGCCCTTCTTCTTGCTTCTTCTTCTGCTTCTTCCTCTGCTTCTTCTGCTTCTGCTTCTTCTTCTTCTGCTTCTGCTTCTTCTGCTTCTTCTGCTTCTTCTTCTTCTTCCCTTTGCCGTACACCCTCTTGGGCTGCTGCAGCTATGTCTGCTCCTCGTTCTTGTCCTTGTTCTTGTTCTTGTCCTGGTTCATCTCGGTCGTCTTCTGACGAACACCCGCCGGATGAACATTCGTCTTCCTCGTCAGAGTCGCTCTGGTCATCATCAACATCTTTTTTTCTTCTTCTTCTTCTTCTTCTTCTTCTTCTTCTTCTTCGTCTTCAACTTCTTCCACTTCTTCCACTTCTTCCATTTCTGTGTTTTTTTTGTCTTCCATCTCTTCCACTTGGGGGACATTGCGTGCTGCACGTGCCTCGCGTGCTATGCGTGTTACGCGTGCTATGCGTGCCGCACGTGTATTGCGTGCTACGCGTGCCGCGTGTACTGCACGTGCTGACCGTGCTGAGCGTGCCTCTTGTTCCGCGCGTTTGAGAAAACGCAGCGGGCCATGCCGGCTGCTGAACCGAGTACAAAGTGTACAGAGGTCCAAACGAAGGAGAATAAGAAGAACAAGGCGAAGCAAAGATGACATAAATGAGAAGATAAATGTAAACAGTGTGTGTGTGTGTGTATAATAAAAGTGTTTAGTAGGATGAGAACAAGGTGTGTTTCTTTCCCCTTTCCCTACCCTTTCTGTGTTACTACTACAAGCCAGAGCCGCTGTATTGGGGAAATACCACGGAATAACGTATGGGTCTCAGAGACCCGAAGGCCAGGGCCGCGGTAGCAGGGAAATACCACGGAATAACGTATGGGTCTCAGAGACCCGAAGGCCAGAGCCGCGGTAGCGGAGAAATACCACGGAATAACGTATGGGTCTCAGAGACCCGAAGGCCAGAGCTGCGGTAGCGGGGAAATACCACGGAATAACGTATGGGTCTCAGAGACCCGAAGGCCAGAGCCGCGGTAGCAGGGAAATACCACGGAATAACGTATGGGTCTCAGAGACCCGAAGGCCAGAGCCGCGGTAGCGGAGAAATACCACGGAATAACGTATGGGTCTCAGAGACCCGAAGGCCAGAGCCGCGGTAGCGGGGAAATACCACGGAATAACGTATGGGTCTCAGAGACCCGAAGGCCAGAGCCGCTGTAGCAGGGGAAATACCACGGAATAACGTATGGGTCTCAGAGACCCGAAGGCCAGAGCCGCGGTAGCAGGGAAATACCACGGAATAACGTATGGGTCTCAGAGACCCGAAGGCCAGAGCCGCGGTAGCAGGGAAATACCACGGAATAACGTATGGGTCTCAGAGACCCGAAAGCCAGAGCCGCGGTAGCGAGAGAAATACCACGGAATAACGTATGGGTCTCAGAGACCCGAAGGCCAGAGCCGCGGTAGCAGGGAAATACCACGGAATAACGTATGGGTCTCAGAGACCCGAAAGCCAGAGCCGCTGTATTTGGAGAAATACCACGGAATAACGTATGGGTCTCAGAGACCCGAAGGCCAGAGCCGCGGTAGCGAGAGAAATACCACGGAATAACGTATGGGTCTCAGAGACCCGAAGGCCAGAGCCGCGGTAGCAGGGGAAATACCACGGAATAACGTATGGGTCTCAGAGACCCGAAGGCCAGAGCCGCTGTATTTGGAGAAATACCACGGAATAACGTATGGGTCTCAGAGACCCGAAGGCCAGATCTGCGGTAGCAGGGAAATACCACGGAATAACGTATGGGTCTCAGAGACCCGAAGGCCAGAGCCGCGGTAGCAGGGAAATACCACGGAATAACGTATGGGTCTCAGAGACCCGAAGGCCAGAGCCGCGGTAGCAGGGAAATACCACGGAATAACGTATGGGTCTCAGAGACCCGAAGGCCAGAGCCGCTGTATTGGGGAAATACCACGGAATAACGTATGGGTCTCAGAGACCCGAAGGCCAGAGCCGCTGTATTTGGAGAAATACCACGGAATAACGTATGGGTCTCAGAGACCCGAAGGCCAGAGCCGCGGTAGCAGGGAAATACCACGGAATAACGTATGGGTCTCAGAGACCCGAAGGCCAGAGCCGCTGTATTTGGAGAAATACCACGGAATAACGTATGGGTCTCAGAGACCCGAAGGCCAGAGCCGCGGTAGCAGGGAAATACCACGGAATAACGTATGGGTCTCAGAGACCCGAAGGCCAGAGCCGCGGTAGCAGGGAAATACCACGGAATAACGTATGGGTCTCAGAGACCCGAAGGCCAGAGCCGCTGTAGCGGGAGAAATACCACGGAATAACGTATGGGTCTCAGAGACCCGAAGGCCAGAGCCGCGGTAGCAGGGAAATACCACGGAATAACGTATGGGTCTCAGAGACCCGAAGGCCAGAGCCGCGGTAGCGGGGAAATACCACGGAATAACGTATGGGTCTCAGAGACCCCGAAGGCCAGAGCCGCTGTATTTGGAGAAATACCACGAAATAACGTATGGGTCTCAGAGACCCGAAGGCCAGAGCCGCGGTAGCGGGAGAAATACCACGGAATAACGTATGGGTCTCAGAGACCCGAAGGCCAGAGCCGCGGTAGCAGGGGAAATACCACGGAATAACGTATGGGTCTCAGAGACCCGAAGGCCAGAGCCGCGGTAGCAGGGAAATACCACGGAATAACGTATGGGTCTCAGAGACCCGAAGGCCAGGGCCGCTGTATTGGGGAAATACCACGGAATAACGTATGGGTCTCAGAGACCCGAAGGCCAGAGCCGCGGTAGCAGGGAAATACCACGGAATAACGTATGGGTCTCAGAGACCCGAAGGCCAGGGCCGCGGTAGCAGGGAAATAACACTGAACACTGGCCAGGGTCACAGAGACCCGAAGGACAACACAAGGGTTAAATGTGGAGTTGTAGTCCTCAAGTATACCAAGGCAAGGGGTAACCAAAGAACTTGGAAAAGGACTGCAGAAAGAAATACTAATCAAAATGAAATTCCAAAGACAAATGGCACACAAGCAAACTAGAAAGGTATAAAAACAATTTACAAAAAACAATTTACAGAGGGAGTGAACTACAGAACTAAAAATCTAACAGAAAAAAGCAAAGCAAGTAAGCTACAAACATGAAAGAAGATGTGATCTGTAGATCTGTTCAAGGGAAGTTTCATGGTGTTTTTTCCCTGTTCACTTGGGTTTTTCAATGTTTGAATTAAGAGCATAAATGCTTTGTTTGCATAAAAAAATTAAATCTCTGACAACTTGCAATTAGTTATTATGTAATATGGAATACATCACATATATATACACAGGGAACATTTAAGAGTGATATTGATTGAATATTTATGTTGGCCTTAAAAAATGACACAAATAATGCTTAATTTCACTTTAAAAGTTGATATTTTGCATATATATATATACATATATATATATATATATATATATATATATATATATATATATATATATATATATATATATATATATATACATAAAAAGGCACTGAGCCTCCACTATATCCTTGCTCTGACCCTAGACCAGGGGTCATCAACTAGATTTTTCAAAGGGCCAGAATTTATCTACGCACGACACTCTGGGGGCCGGACTTTCAAATAAAGAAAATAAAATTAATTTAAACCTAATACGCCTATTTTTGTTCGCAATTTTCACTTTCTTACTGAATTAATGCTATATTTCTTTAGAGGTATTAGTGTGAGCAAACTCCTAAAAAACAGACTAGGAGGCAGTTCACTGAGGAGTGATGGTTAAAGTCTGTGATTATGGAAACATTATTGTAGTATGCAGCCAGAGCCGCGGTAGGGGAAATACCACGGAATAACGTATGGGTCTCAGAGACCCGAAGGCCAGAGCCGCTGTAGTGGAGAAATACCACGGAATAACGTATGGGTCTCAGAGACCCGAAGGCCAGAGCCGCGGTAGCAGGGAAATACCACGGAATAACGTATGGGTCTCAGAGACCCAAAGGCCAACGCCGCGTTAGCAGGGAAATACCACGGAATAACGTATGGGTCTCAGAGACCCGAAGGCCAGAGCCGCGGTAGCAGGGAAATACCACGGAATAACGTATGGGTCTCAGAGACCCGAAGGCCAGGGCCGCTGTTTTGGAGAAATACCACGGAATAACGTATGGGTCTCAGAGACCCGAAGGCCAGAGCCGCGGTAGCAGGGAAATACCACGGAATAACGTATGGGTCTCAGAGACCCATAGGCCAGAGCCGCTGTTTTGGAGAAATACCACGGAATAACGTATGGGTCTCAGAGACCCGAAGGCCAGAGCCGCGGTAGCAGGGAAATACCACGGAATAACGTATGGGTCTCAGAGACCCATAGGCCAGAGCCGCTGTTTTGGAGAAATACCACGGAATAACGTATGGGTCTCAGAGACCCTAAGGCCAACGCCGCGGTAGCGAGGAAATACCACGGAATAACGTATGGGTCTCAGAGACCCCGAAGGCCAGAGCCGCTGTATTGCAGAAATACCACGGAATAACGTATGGGTCACAGTGACCCAAAGGCCAGGGCCGCGGTAGCAGGGAAATACAACAGAATAACGTATGGGTCTCAGAGACCCGAAGGCCAGGGCCGCGGTAGCGGGGAAATACCACGGAATAACGTATGGGTCTCAGAGACCCCGAAGGCCAGAGCCGCTGTATTGGAGAAATACCACGGAATAACGTATGGGTCACAGAGACCCGAAGGCGAGAGCCGCGGTAGCAGGGAAATACCACGGAATAACGTATGGGTCTCAGAGACCCGAAGGCCAGGGCCGCGGTAGCAGGGAAATACCACGGAATAACGTATGGGTCTCAGAGACCCGAAGGCCAGAGCCGCCGTAGCAGGGAAATACCACGGAATAACGTATGGGTCTCAGAGACCCGAAGGCCAGGGCCGCTGTTTTGGAGAAATATCACGGAATAACGTATGGGTCTCAGAGACCCGAAGGCCAGATCTGCGGTAGCAGGGAAATACCACGGAATAACGTATGGGTCTCAGAGACCCGAAGGCCAGATCTGCGGTAGCAGGGAAATACCACGGCATAACGTATGGGTCTCAGAGACCCGAAGGCCAGAGCCGCGGTAGCAGGGAAATACCACGGAATAACGTATGGGTCTCAGAGACCCGAAGGCCAGAGCCGGTGTTTTGGAGAAATACCACGGAATAACGTATGGGTCTCAGAGACCCGAAGGCCAGAGCCGCGGTAGCAGGGAAATACCACGGAATAACGTATGGGTCTCAGAGACCCCGAAGGCCAGAGCCGCTGTATTGGAGAAATACCACGGAATAACGTATGGGTCTCAGAGACCCAAAGGCCAGGGCCGCGGTAGCAGGGAAATACCACAGAATAACGTATGGGTCTCAGAGACCCGAAGGCCAGGGCCGCGGTAGCGGGGAAATACCACGGAATAACGTATGGGTCTCAGAGACCCCGAAGGCCAGAGCCGCTGTATTGGAGAAATACCACGGAATAACGTATGGGTCTCAGAGACCCGAAGGCCAGAGCCGCGGTAGCAGGGAAATACCACGGAATAACGTATGGGTCTCAGAGACCCGAAGGCCAGAGCCGCGGTAGCAGGGAAATACCACGGAATAACGTATGGGTCTCAGAGACCCGAAGGCCAGAGCCGCGGTAGCAGGGAAATACCACGGAATAACGTATGGGTCTCAGAGACCCGAAGGCCAGAGCCGCTGTTTTGGAGAAATACCACGGAATAACGTATGGGTCTCAGAGACCCGAAGGCCAGATCTGCGGTAGCAGGGAAATACCACGGAATAACGTATGGGTCTCAGAGACCCGAAGGCCAGATCTGCGGTAGCAGGGAAATACCACGGCATAACGTATGGGTCTCAGAGACCCGAAGGCCAGAGCCGCGGTAGCAGGGAAATACCACGGAATAACGTATGGGTCTCAGAGACCCGAAGGCCAGAGCCGGTGTTTTGGAGAAATACCACGGAATAACGTATGGGTCTCAGAGACCCGAAGGCCAGGGCCGCCGTAGCAGGGAAATACCACGGAATAACGTATGGGTCTCAGAGACCCGAAGGCCAGGGCCGCTGTTTTGGAGAAATACCACGGAATAACGTATGGGTCTCAGAGACCCAAAGGCCAGGGCCGCGGTAGCAGGGAAATACCACGGAATAACGTATGGGTCTCAGAGACCCTAAGGCCAGCGCCGCGGTAGTGGAGAAATATCACGGAATAACGTATGGGTCTCAGAGACCCTAAGGCCAGCGCCGCGGTAGTGGAGAAATACCACGGAATAACGTATGGGTCTCAGAGACCCGAAGGCCAGAGCCGCGGTAGCAGGGAAATACCACGGAATAACGTATGGGTCTCAGAGACCCGAAGGCCAGAGCCGCGGTAGCAGGGAAATACCACGGAATAACGTATGGGTCTCAGAGACCCGAAGGCCAGAGCCGCTGTAGTTTGGAGAAATACCACGGAATAACGTATGGGTCTCAGAGACCCGAAGGCCAGAGCCGCGGTAGCAGGGAAATACCACGGAATAACGTATGGGTCTCAGAGACCCATAGGCCAGAGCCGCTGTTTTGGAGAAATACCACGGAATAACGTATGGGTCTCAGAGACCCTAAGGCCAACGCCGCGGTAGCGAGGGAAATACCACGGAATAACGTATGGGTCTCAGAGACCCCGAAGGCCAGAGCCGCTGTATTGCAGAAATACCACGGAATAACGTATGGGTCACAGTGACCCAAAGGCCAGGGCCGCGGTAGCAGGGAAATACAACAGAATAACGTATGGGTCTCAGAGACCCGAAGGCCAGGGCCGCGGTAGCAGGGAAATACCACGGAATAACGTATGGGTCTCAGAGACCCCGAAGGCCAGAGCCGCTGTATTGGAGAAATACCACGGAATAACGTATGGGTCACAGAGACCCGAAGGCGAGAGCCGCGGTAGCAGGGAAATACCACGGAATAACGTATGGGTCTCAGAGACCCGAAGGCCAGAGCCGCGGTAGCAGGGAAATACCACGGAATAACGTATGGGTCTCAGAGACCCGAAGGCCAGGGCCGCCGTAGCAGGGAAATACCACGGAATAACGTATGGGTCTCAGAGACCCGAAGGCCAGGGCCGCTGTTTTGGAGAAATATCACGGAATAACGTATGGGTCTCAGAGACCCGAAGGCCAGATCTGCGGTAGCAGGGAAATACCACGGAATAACGTATGGGTCTCAGAGACCCGAAGGCCAGATCTGCGGTAGCAGGGAAATACCACGGCATAACGTATGGGTCTCAGAGACCCGAAGGCCAGAGCCGCGGTAGCAGGGAAATACCACGGAATAACGTATGGGTCTCAGAGACCCGAAGGCCAGAGCCGGTGTTTTGGAGAAATACCACGGAATAACGTATGGGTCTCAGAGACCCGAAGGCCAGGGCCGCCGTAGCAGGGAAATACCACGGAATAACGTATGGGTCTCAGAGACCCGAAGGCCAGGGCCGCTGTTTTGGAGAAATACCACGGAATAACGTATGGGTCTCAGAGACCCAAAGGCCAGGGCCGCGGTAGCAGGGAAATACCACGGAATAACGTATGGGTCTCAGAGACCCTAAGGCCAGCGCCGCGGTAGTGGAGAAATATCACGGAATAACGTATGGGTCTCAGAGACCCTAAGGCCAGCGCCGCGGTAGTGGAGAAATATCACGGAATAACGTATGGGTCTCAGAGACCCGAAGGCCAGATCTGCGGTAGCAGGGAAATACCACGGAATAACGTATGGGTCTCAGAGACCCGAAGGCCAGAGCCGCGGTAGCAGGGAAATACCACGGAATAACGTATGGGTCTCAGAGACCCGAAGGCCAGAGCCGCTGTATTGGAGAAATACCACGGAATAACGTATGGGTCTCAGAGACCCGAAGGCCAGAGCCGCGGTAGCAGGGAAATACCACGGAATAACGTATGGGTCTCAGAGACCCGAAGGCCAGAGCCGCTGTAGTGGAGAAATACCACGGAATAACGTATGGGTCTCAGAGACCCTAAGGCCAGCGCCGCGGTAGTGGAGAAATACCACGGAATAACGTATGGGTCTCAGAGACCCGAAGGCCAGAGCCGCGGTAGCAGGGAAATACCACGGAATAACGTATGGGTCTCAGAGACCCGAAGGCCAGAGCCGCGGTAGCAGGGAAATACCACGGAATAACGTATGGGTCTCAGAGACCCGAAGGCCAGAGCCGCTGTAGTGGGGAAATACCACGGAATAACGTATGGGTCTCAGAGACCCGAAGGCCAGAGCCGCGGTAGCAGGGAAATACCACGGAATAACGTATGGGTCTCAGAGACCCGAAGGCCAGAGCCGCTGTATTGGAGAAATACCACGGAATAACGTATGGGTCTCAGAGACCCGAAGGCCAGAGCCGCGGTAGCAGGGAAATACCACGGAATAACGTATGGGTCTCAGAGACCCGAAGGCCAGGGCCGCCGTAGCAGGGAAATACCACGGAATAACGTATGGGTCTCAGAGACCCGAAGGCCAGGGCCGCTGTTTTGGAGAAATACCACGGAATAACGTATGGGTCTCAGAGACCCCGAAGGCCAGAGCCGCTGTATTGGGGAAATAACACGGAATAAAGTATGGGTCTCTGAGACCCGAAGGCCAGAGCCGCTGTTTTGGAGAAATACCACGGAATAACGTATGGGTCTCAGAGACCCGAAGGCCAGGGCCGCTGTTTTGGAGAAATACCACGGAATAACGTATGGGTCTCAGAGACCCCGAAGGCCAGAGCCGCTGTATTGGGGAAATAACACGGAATAAAGTATGGGTCTCTGAGACCCGAAGGCCAGAGCCGCTGTTTTGGAGAAATACCACGGAATAACGTATGGGTCTCAGAGACCCGAAGGCCAGAGCCGCGGTAGCAGGGGAATACCACGGAATAACGTATGGGTCTCAGAGACCCGAAGGCGAGAGCAGCGGTAGCAGGGAAATACCACGGAATAACGTATGGGTCTCAGAGACCCGAAGGCCAGAGCCGCGGTAGCAGGGAAATACCACGGAATAACGTATGGGTCTCAGAGACCCGAAGGCCAGATCTGCGGTAGCAGGGAAATACCACGGAATAACGTATGGGTCTCAGAGACCCGAAGGCCAGAGCCGCTGTTTTGGAGAAATACCACGGAATAACGTATGGGTCTCAGAGACCCGAAGGCCAGAGCCGCGGTAGCAGGGAAATACCACGGAATAACGTATGGGTCTCAGAGACCCGAAGGCGAGAGCAGCGGTAGCAGGGAAATACCATGGAATAACGTATGGGTCTCAGAGACCCGAAGGCCAGAGCCGCGGTAGCAGGGAAATACCACGGAATAACGTATAGGTTTCAGAGACCCGAAGGCCAGGGCCGCTGTTTTGGAGAAATACCACTGAATAACGTATGGGTCTCAGAGACCCGAAGGCCAGGGCCGCTGTATAGGGGAAATACCACGGAATAACGTATGGGTCTCAGAGACCCCGAAGGCCAGAGCCGCGGTAGCAGGGAAACACCACGGAATAACGTATGGGTCTCAGAGACCCGAAGGCCAGAGCAGCGGTAGCAGGGAAATACCACGGAATAACGTATGGGTCTCAGAGACCCGAAGGCCAGATCTGCGGTAGCAGGGAAATACCACGTAATAACGTATGGGTCTCAGAGACCCGAAGGCCAGAGCCGGGGTAGCAGGGAAATACCACGGAATAACGTATGGGTCTCAGAGACCCGAAGGCCAGAGCCGCGGTAGCAGGGAAATACCACGGAATAACGTATGGGTCTCAGAGACCCGAAGGCCAGAGCCGGTGTTTTGGAGAAATACCACGGAATAACGTATGGGTCTAAGAGACCCGAAGGCCAGGGCCGCGGTAGCAGGGAAATACCACGGAATAACGTATGGGTCTCAGAGACCCGAAGGCCAGGGCCGCTGTTTTGGAGAAATACCACGGAATAACGTATGGGTCTCAGAGACCCCGAAGGCCAGAGCCGCTGTATTGGAGAAATACCACAAAATAACGTATGGGTCTCAGAGACCCGAAGGCCAGAGCCGCTGTATTGGAGAAATGCCACGGAATAACGTATGGGTCACAGAGACCCGGAGGCGAGAACCACGGTAGCAGGGAAATACCACGGAATAACGTATGGGTCACAGAGACCCGAACGCTCTGGTCATCATCAACATCTTTTTCTTCTTCTTCTTCTTCTTCTTCTTCTTCTTCTTTGTCTTCTTCTTCAACTTCTTCCACTTCTTCCACTTCTTCCATTTCTGTGTTTTTTTTGTCTTCCATCTCTTCCACTTGGGGGAGATTGCGTGCTGCACGTGCCTCGCGTGCTATGCGTGCCGCGTGTACTGCACGTGCTGACCGTGCTGAGCGTGCTGAGCGTGCTGAGCGTGCTGAGCGTGCCTCTTGTTCCGCGCGTTTGAGAAAACGATGCAGCTCCAAATTTAGAGTCACGCAGCGGGCCATGCCGGCTGCTGAACCGAGTACAAAGTGTACAGAGGTCCAAACGAAGGAGAAGAAGAACAACAAGGCGAAGCAAAGATGACATAAATGAGAAGATAAATGTCAACAGTGTGTGTGTATAATAAAAGTGTTTAGTAGGACGAGAACAAGGTGTGTTTCTTTCCCCTTTCCGTACCCTTTCTGTGTTACTACTACAAGCCAGAGCCGCTGTATTGGGGAAATACCACGGAATAACGTATGGGTCTCAGAGACCCGAAGGCCAGGGCCGCGGTAGCAGGGAAATACCACGGAATAACGTATGGGTCTCAGAGACCCGAAGGCCAGAGCCGCTGTATTGGGGAAATACCACGGAATAACGTATGGTTCTCAGAGACCCGAAGGCCAGGGCCGCCGTAGCAGGGAAATACCACGGAATAACGTATGGGTCTCAGAGACCCGAAGGCCAGGGCCGCGGTAGCGGAGAAATACGACGGAATAACGTATGGGTCTCAGAGACCCGAAGGCCAGATCTGCGGTAGCAGGGAAATACCACGGAATAACGTATGGGTCTCAGAGACCCGAAGGCCAGATCTGCGGTAGCGGGGAAATACCACGGAATAACGTATGGGTCTCAGAGACCCGAAGGCCAGGGCCGCTGTTTTGGAGAAATACCACGGAATAACGTATGGGTCTCAGAGACCCGAAAGGCCAGAGCCGCGGTAGCAGGGAAATACCATGGAATAACGTATGGGTCTCAGAGACCCATAGGCCAGAGCCGCTGTTTTGGAGAAATACCACGGAATAACGTATGGGTCTCAGAGACCCGAAGGCCAACGCCGCGTTAGCAGGGAAATACCACGGAATAACGTATGGGTCTCAGAGACCCGAAGGCCAGGGCCGCCGTAGCAGGGAAATACCACGGAATAACGTATGGGTCTCAGAGACCCGAAGGCGAGAGCCGCGGTAGCAGGGAAATACCACGGAATAACGTATGGGTCTCAGAGACCCGAAGGCCAGGGCCGCGGTAGCAGGGAAATACCACGGAATAACGTATGGGTCTCAGAGACCCGAAGGCCAGAGCCACGGTAGCAGGGAAATACCACGGAATAACGTATGGGTCTCAGAGTCCCGAAGGCCAGGGCCGCTGTTTTGGAGAAATACCACGGAATAACGTATGGGTCTCAGAGACCCGAAGGCCAGAGCCGCGGTAGCAGGGAAATACCACGGAATAACGTATGGGTCTCAGAGACCCGAAGGCCAGAGCCGCGGTAGCGGAGAAATACCACGGAATAACGTATGTGTCTCAGAGACCCGAAGGCCTGAGCCACGGTAGCAGGGAAATACCACGGAATAACGTATGGGTCACAGAGACCCAAAGGCCAGGGCCGCGGTAGCAGGGAAATACCACGGAATAACGTAGGGGTCTCAGAGACCCCGAAGGCCAGCGCCGCGGTAGCAGGGAAATACCATGGAATAACATATGGGTCCCTGAGACCCGAAGGCCAGGGCCGCTGTATTGGAGAAATACCACGGAATAACGTATGGGTCTCAGAGACCCGAAGGCCAGGGCCGCTGTATTGGGGAAATACCACGGAATAACGTATGGGTCTCAGAGACCCGAAGGCCAGGGCCGCTGTATTGGGGAAATACCACGGAATAACGTATGGGTCTCAGAGACCCGAAGGCCAGAGCCGCGGTAGCAGGGAAATACCACGGAATAACGTATGGGTCTCAGAGACCCGAAGGCCAGAGCCGCTGTTTTGGAGAAATACCACGGAATAATGTATGGGTCACAGAGACCCAACGGCCAGCGCCGCGGTAGCGGGGAAATACCATGGAATAACGTATGGGTCACAGAGACCCGAAGTCCAGAGCCGCTGTTTTGGAGAAATACCACGGAATAACGTATGGGTCTCAGAGACCCGACGGCCAGAGCCGCGGTAGCATGGAAATACCACGGAATAATGTATGGGTCTCAGAGACCCGAAGGCGAGAGCCGCGGTAGCAGGGAAATACCACGGAATAACGTATGGGTCTCAGAGACCCGAAGGCCAGGGCCGCCGTAGTAGGGAAATACCACGGAATAATGTATGGGTCACAGAGACCCGAAGGCCAGGGCCGCTGTATTGGGGAAATATCACGGAATAACGTATGGGTCTCAGAGACCCAAAAGCCAGCGCCGCTGTTTTGGAGAAATACCACAGAATAACGTATGGGTCACAGAGACCCGGAGGCGAGAGCCGCGGTAGCAGGGAAATACCACGGAATAACGTATGGGTCACAGAGACCCGAAGGCCAGGGCCGCTGTTTTGGAGAAATACCACGGAATAACGTATGGGTCTCAGAGACCCGAAGGCCAGGGCCGCTGTTTTGGAGAAATACCACGGAATAACGTATGGGTCTCAGAGACCCGAAGGCCAGAGCCGCGGTAGCAGGGAAATACCACGGAATAACGTATGGGTCTCAGAGATCCATAGGCATGAGCCGCTGTTTTAGAGAAATACCACGGAATAACGTATGGGTCTCAGAGACCCGAAGGCAAGGGCCGCGGTAGCGAGGAAATACCACGGAATAACATATGGGTCTCAGAGACCCATAGGCCAGAGCCGCTGTTTTGGAGAAATACCATAGAATAACGTATGGGTCTCAGAGACCCGAAGGCCAGGGCCGCTGTTTTGGAGAAATACCACGGAATAACGTATGGGTCTCAGAGACCCGAAGGCCAGGGCCGCTGTTTTGGAGAAATACCACGGAATAACGTATGGGTCTCAGAGACCCCGAAGGCCAGAGCCGCTGTATTGGAGAAATACCACGGAATAACGTATGGGTCACAGTGACCCAAAGGCCAGGGCCGCGGTAGCAGGGAAATACCACAGAATAACGTATGGGTCTCAGAGACCCGAAGGCCAGGGCCGCGGTAGCGGGGAAATACCACGGAATAACGTATGGGTCTCAGAGACCCCGAAGGCCAGAGCCGCTGTATTGGAGAAATACCACGGAATAACGTATGGGTCACAGAGACCCCGACGGCCAGAGCCGCTGTATTGGGGAAATACCACGGAATAAAGTATGGGTCTCTGAGACCCGAAGGCCAGAGCCGCTGTATTGGGGAAATACCACGGAATAAAGTATGGGTCTCTGAGACCCGAAGGCCAGAGCCGCTGTATTGGGGAAATACCACGGAATAACGTATGGGTCTCTGAGACCCGAAGGCCAGCGCCGCGGTAGCAGAGAAATACCACGGAATAACGTATGGGTCTCAGAGACCCGAAGGCCAGATCTGCGGTAGCGGAGAAATACCACGGAATAACGTATGGGTCACAGAGACCCGAAGGCCAGCGCCGCGGTAGCAGGGAAATACCACGGAATAACGTATGGGTCTCAGAGACCCGAAGGCCAGATCTGCGGTAGCAGGGAAATACCACGGAATAACGTATTGGTCTCAGAGACCCGAAGGCCAAATACCACAGAATAACGTATGGGTCTCAGAGACCCGAAGGCCAGGGCCGCGGTAGCGGGGAAATACCACGGAATAACGTATGGGTCTCAGAGACCCCGAAGGCCAGAGCCGCTGTATTGGAGAAATACCACGGAATAACGTATGGGTCTCAGAGACCCCGAAGGCCAGAGCCGCTGTATTGGGGAAATACCACGGAATAAACGTATGGGTCTCTGAGACCCGAAGGCCAGAGCCGCTGTATTGGGGAAATACCACGGAATAACGTATGGGTCTCAGAGACCCGAAGGCCAGAGCCGCTGTTTTGGAGAAATACCACGGAATAACGTATGGGTCTCAGAGACCCGAAGGGCAGCGCCGCGGTAGCAGGGAAATACCACGGAATAACGTATGGGTCTCAGAGACCCGAAGGCCAGAGCCGCGGTAGCAGGGGAAATACCACGGAATAACGTATGGGTCTCAGAGACCCGAAGGCCAGAGCCGCGGTAGCAGGGAAATACCACGGAATAACGTATGGGTCTCAGAGACCCGAAGGCCAGCGCCGCGGTAGCAGGGGAAATACCACGGAATAACGTATGGGTCTCAGAGACCCGAAGGCCAGAGCCGCTGTATTTGGGGAAATACCACGGAATAACGTATGGGTCTCAGAGACCCGAAGGCCAGAGCCGCTGTATTGGAGAAATACCACGGAATAACGTATGGGTCTCAGAGACCCGAAGGCCAGAGCCGCTGTATTGGAGAAATACCACGGAATAACGTATGGGTCTCAGAGACCCGAAGGCCAGAGCCGCTGTATTGGAGAAATACCACGGAATAACGTATGGGTCTCAGAGACCCGAAGGCCAGAGCCGCGGTAGCAGGGAAATACCACGGAATAACGTATGGGTCTCAGAGACCCGAAGGCCAGAGCCGCGGTAGCAGGGAAATACCACGGAATAACGTATGGGTCTCAGAGACCCGAAGGCCAGATCTGCGGTAGCAGGGAAATACCACGGAATAACGTATGGGTCTCAGAGACCCGAAGGCCAGAGCCGCGGTAGCAGGGAAATACCACGGAATAACGTATGGGTCTCAGAGACCCGAAGGCCAGAGCCGCTGTATTGGAGAAATACCACGGAATAACGTATGGGTCTCAGAGACCCGAAGGCCAGAGCCGCTGTATTGGAGAAATACCACGGAATAACGTATGGGTCTCAGAGACCCCGAAGGCCAGAGCCGCTGTATTGGAGAAATACCACGGAATAACGTATGGGTCTCAGAGACCCGAAGGCCAGAGCCGCGGTAGCAGGGGAAATACCACGGAATAACGTATGGGTCTCAGAGACCCGAAGGCCAGCGCCGCGGTAGCAGGGGAAATACCACGGAATAACGTATGGGTCTCAGAGACCCGAAGGCCAGAGCCGCGGTAGCAGGGGAAATACCACGGAATAACGTATGGGTCTCAGAGACCCGAAGGCCAGAGCCGCGGTAGCAGGGAAATACCACGGAATAACGTATGGGTCTCAGAGACCCGAAGGCCAGAGCCGCGGTAGCGGAGAAATACCACGGAATAACGTATGGGTCTCAGAGACCCGAAGGCCAGAGCCGCGGTAGCAGGGAAATACCACGGAATAACGTATGGGTCTCAGAGACCCGAAGGCCAGAGCCGCGGTAGCAGAGAAATACCACGGAATAACGTATGGGTCTCAGAGACCCGAAGGCCAGAGCCGCTGTATTGGAGAAATACCACGGAATAACGTATGGGTCTCAGAGACCCGAAGGCCAGAGCCGCTGTAGCAGGGAAATACCACGGAATAACGTATGGGTCTCAGAGACCCGAAGGCCAGATCTGCGGTAGCAGGGAAATACCACGGAATAACGTATGGGTCTCAGAGACCCGAAGGCCAGAGCTGCGGTAGCAGGGAAATACCACGGAATAACGTATGGGTCTCAGAGACCCGAAGGCCAGAGCCGCGGTAGCAGGGAAATACCACGGAATAACGTATGGGTCTCAGAGACCCGAAGGCCAGGGCCGCTGTTTTGGAGAAATACCACGGAATAACGTATGGGTCTCAGAGACCCGAAGGCCAGGGCCGCTGTTTTGGAGAAATACCAAGGAATAACGTATGGGTCTCAGAGACCCGAAGGCCAGAGCCGCGGTAGCAGGGAAATACCACGGAATAACGTATGGGTCTCAGAGACCCGAAGGCCAGGGCCGCTGTATTGGGGAAATAACACTGAACACTGGCCAGGGTCACAGAGACCCGAAGGACAACACAAGGGTTAACGGATCGGAAAATAGCGGTTTCCCGGCATCTGCTGGCAGAACGCGGCATTGTCTGCCCTAAAGCCCAATTCACCGCAACGGGAAACAGATATGGATCCTTTACCAGCAGTTGGATGTGTTTTTTTGATGAAATGTAGTCTGTGAGCTTTATGGCAGCCACTCAGTGAAAACATCAGTGAAGTGAGAGACACAAAGTTATTTATTTTTATGTTTTATTTCAATGGGAACAATTGACATTTCATTGTACATGTGCTGCGATGCTTTCTCAGAGTGTTCTTCTGGACTGTTTTCATCACCGCAGGGGCACCGTGTCAGGAGCGCCAGGGCTCGCTCCACAGTCGCCGCTTGAGCTCTGTCGTTGCCGACGGTTGTGGTCTTCACTCTTGGCTTGGCCTCGCCTCGCTTGACGCTGGTAACGATGCGTTGTGGTCCACTTGCCGGGACAGCTGCACATAGCAGGTGTCTCTGGGGATAGTCGTGTAGGCTTTTCACTGTGGGGTCCACGTAGCAACACAACATGGCCAGTAGGTCCCCGATATTGTGCCGGTGCGTAAACTCAACAAACAGGGGTCTGTCGAAGCGACTTTCTTGAGGTCCTATCCAATCGCATCCGCCTCGGTTGACACATTTCACGTGGACACGGCCCAAGTTTTTCTTCTCGTGATCTGTCAGAGTCCTGTTGTTTAGGCGCAGACAGTCGTACCACGCGGACATCGTGTTGTTTGCTGAGCTTTCTGTCGCGGTTGAGCATGTGCTTGTTCCTGATAGTGACACGGGCGACCTAACGCGTTGGTGAATGTAAATACGGGGCTGTCACGGATTAGATGAAGCTCGACATTGAATTGTACGGCTCGTAGTAGCTTCTGTGGTCTGGAACGGAGGCTGCGGTGTTCGGGATCGCTCTCTGACCATCAAACTGGACAGTGTCGCGTCTCTCCTGGAGAACGGTCGAGGTCATGACCATGGTCACCACGTACATGGCGTAGATTACGATGTTGAACACGGCGATGGCACACTCCATATTATGCAGCCTCTGAGCATTGCTGATCAGCGGTCGATACAGTAGCTCCATGCATCCCGCTATCACGGCCATGAACAGCTCAATGTTCATCATTATGAGGCACGTGATCACGGTCCTGGTGCTCTTGGACCCGGCACCCCTGTACGGATCTGGCACGTCGTCCATTTTCAGTTTGCTCTCAGCGGCGAAATAGCTGAGCACTATGCTCGCGACCATGGCCAGGCACCCCAGTGTGATTAAAGCTATCCCCGCGTGGATGTAAGCATACTCGTATTGGGGCTTAGCCTGGGCCGAGTTAGACTCTGCGGCTGGACATCCCGTGGCCCTGGTGCCGTGTTTGCTGTCGATGAAGTACAGGATGTTGTTCGGTATGGTGAGGAAGCCCACGATGAGAGAGGTGATGACGGCTATCGCTGCTCCCAGCTTACCCTTAAAGCGGACAGCGGCTCCGTTCAATAGGGCCGGGACTTTCTTGGTATGGGCTACCAGAGTCTCGACGCTCATCGGGTTCCTATTCCGATGCATAGCTCAGAGAGGATCCTTGCAGCTCTTGTAGGTTTGTTGGTACTTACTCGCAATGCTGTTTCTCCCCGCAGCGGCTTATACCAGTGAGCCGACGATCCTAGCACTTTAGTACAATGAAGCTCCAAGACCCGGCGATCGTGTTCCGTGGCTCGCGCGGCACCCTGTGCGCAAAGTCTACCGCAGATGACCGTTGGTACAAGGTTCAGGGCATCACCAAGACTCTCGAGTCTATCAAGCTGTACAGGAAGCGAGCGCGCAAACACAACATGATAAGCATGGACATGTTCACCAGGGTCGTTAGGGACCTGAACGCCAACCCGCACAGTTCACTCGAGTGGGTGCCAGAGTACGTGAGAAATCTGAATGCGCCCGACGAGTCCCACGGGTTGGCACTCAAGGAAGCGCTGTTGCAACTGTTGAGGTCAAGAGCGCTCACTCCGGAAGCCTGCAGGCTCCTGTGGGACAAGACCCACATGTCCTCCATTATAGGCACTGTGGTAGACGCTGAGTGCAAGGACGTGTTCAACGTAAAGAAGACAATACGTGACGTGGGCCCGGTGTCTCGCCTCATTCTCACGCAGCTCAAAGCTCTGCGCCTGACTCCAATATGCGCAGGCCTCAAAGTCGCCCGGTGTGCCCAGGCCCGACAGGTTTAGCGGCAGTGGCAGTGGCAGTGGCAGTGGCAGTGGCAGCAGTAGCGGCGTACCCGGAGCCTACACGTACCACAACGGCTGTACACGGTGCACGTCCATAGACGACACGTGGGGATTCTACACCGAAGTGGACCTAGTGGCCCAGGACACCGTAAGGGACAACGTAGTGCTGCTTGAGCTCAAGACCAGGAACAACGACGAACTGGATCCGGTCTCCTTGTGGCGATACAACACGCAACTGTGGCTCACATGGTTGATGTTCTCGCTCACGTACCCGAGCATGGCGGAGCGGTCTGCGGCATACCTGGTGATCGTCAGACCCGGGACCAACAAGGTTGACATGAGGGGTTGCTCGCGACCCACGATTTCTAGGTCCCTGCGCAGCAAGTTCCCGTGGCTGAACAGTTTCTGCCCGCAAGTGCTCAATTGTCTCACTCCTACGTGTGTGAACATGAGAGTCGAGACTCGGCTGGCCTCTGCAGAGCCGAGCGATGCCTCCCGCTTAGACGCCACAGAGTTGAGTTACAGGAACAAGCTTTTCAATGACGACAAGAAGAGGTTCGCCGCTCACGGCTTGGCCCGTCAGAGTGAAGTGAATTCCGACGATGATTAAAACTGCTGTGGTCTACATGGACTCTCTTTCTTTCTTGGTTTTTTTTCTTCAAAGTAGAATAATTGTTTCCCAGAGACCATAGAAAGTTTCATGGATGCGTACCACATCTACCTGTCACTGTTTCGGTCGCAAGGTCGCTGCGGTTATACACACACACACGGACACACACACACACACGGACGCACACACACGGACACACACACACACACACACACACATATATAGTTCTCCTCTGTAGTGACTCAGACTGTGAGTCCTCCATGGTCTTTGGTTGGATAAGCTGTCCCCGAGTCAAACCGATCTCAAGACAGTGTACCGTCTATGACCCAGTGCTCCAATAGGCTCCTACTCTACCGTTTTGACCAACATGGGTTTGAGACACAATGCTATCCACGCAATGCTCGCAAACCCTCACCTAGCCCCGTTCGAATTGATCGACCGCCCGTGTCAGCCACAGGATTGGACTCTGATAGACCATCTCATGGTTATCCACAAAGTCAAGGAGAGTGACTACATCGAGGATGATCCACAGGGGTCAATACTGAGTATGGCCAGAACGCTGGCGTTGTGCTACATCTCGGAGAATGAGGGCAGTCAGTGTGTGGTGCTTGTCAAAGATGGAACTAGGGCTCAGAAGCCAGCCGTGAGGGAGCTGAGACTCAACCGCACGCCTGCGCCTCACATGGAGTTTTGTATGCACAATCTATGCGCCATAGAATACACAATGATGAAACTGTTGGCCGATATGGGTATGAAAAACAAGTTGTTTCTAGTGACCGGGGCCAAGGGAGAATGTGAGGGAACCTCTGTCGAAAACCTTGTGTCGTTCCACGAGAAGTACACGGAGGAGGACAGTGTGTTGCCCAATATGCTCAATGACCTGACACCTCCCGAGTGTGAGCTCTGCAACGTATATCCCAGTTACGGAGAGATAGAACGTCCCGATGGTCTCGAGGGCGTTTTCGTGGCGAGCCGCGGACCCCGCGAGTTCACAAGTGTCTTTGTTGCGGGACGCGTGTCTGCTGTGTAGGAGCACAGAGGCTGACACGCTGCTCGTGGAGTTGGCCAATGTCCTCACGGGCAGCGTGACCGTGTGCAGCGGAGATTCCGATGTAGTGGCCGTGCTTACGGCTTGTGGACGGGAAGGAATTACCATGAGGATGGACAACAAGAGCTACCGGGAGGGTCGAGACATGCACACGTCGAGCTTCGGCGAGCTGTTGTGTGCTAGTCCCCAAGAGAGACACGCGCTGAAACTGACATTTTGTGAGCTTTCTTCGAGCGAGGATAGGTTCAGAGTTCTGTGTGACATCGCTGCCGGGGACGAGCACCTGCTACCAGAGACGCGAGAGCAACACAAAAACTTTGAAGCCAGTCTTGATGAGCACGAAGAGGCCGAGGGGAGAGTCGACCTAAAGCTAAACGTAGCCAGGTACCTATACCTGGCCGGGATCAGGGGATCTGTGTATGTCGCCTTTCTGTCTAGGTTCTCGAGCAAAGGGGACCGAGTTAAGGTGTTGTGTCGCGCTGTGGATGCACACTGTGTCAATGCGAAAACGGTCAGTTTCCTATTCGAAACACTATGGCCCGCATCTGAACAGGGCCTGACGGCGATCTCCGATTCGGAAAAGCCCACGTGTGTCGGAGAGAAGAGGAAGATCTCCTGTCTGCAGGAGCATGACAAAGTCCCTGAGCTCGAGCTAGACGATGGGGTAGACGTGGCAGAACTGTGCAAGGAACAGGGGAATGTCTTGCGCGGTCTCAAGCGCTTGAGCAAGGCGTACATGACAGGACTGGTACAGAGGGGCAGCCACGGTCGTTTTTTGAGATTGAACCGAGCAGGCAGGTGTTTTTTCCTGTGCATCAAAGGAGATGTAATCAGAGATGCTAAGGAGCGTGCTGAAAAGCTGGTGTTCATGGCGCTGTGTGGGACCGACTACAACAAGGTGCCAAGGGAACTGGGGATCAAGAGATTGATGACCGTGGCAGTGACCAAGCACACAGAGTTTTCCTCCTGGTGTCACTCGCTGAGGAGTCTATGGGGACGCAATCGACACGTGTTCCCCTCGGGATTGCTACAACCTGGGTGTGCAACTCTCGGAATCGGCCAAGGTCCCAAAGTCGGTCCAGTCTAAGTATTGGACCGAGTTTAATTGTGACTTGATGGTCCGGAGCATGAAATATGTGTATGAACTGTGGAACCTGATGAAACCGCGACCTGGTTCCGAGTACGGATTCTCTGAGCGTGACGGTGTAGTCTGCTTTAACTGTGAGGACTCAACGCTGGACTCCACGCTGGACTCGGGGCCTGTCCAGGAAGTGTAATGTGAACTAGGTCTCAATAACCGCAGCAGCATGATGTGTATGGTGTGATATGTGCGTATATGTTGTGCGGTGTACAATAAACTCCTTTAACCCATCCTTTACTGTCTCGCAGAGTGTTTCTCTATGTTTGTGCAAATGACCAAGTGTATACTGGCTAAATGGTGTGAAGCCTGCGCCACACTGCCCAATGTCCAAACCTCACTGTACAAAGTTGAACCTGTGTACACTCAGAGAGCAGAAATGCTGTTGCTGTATGTGTTGTATCAATAAAGACATGTCAGCATCGACTTGAACGAACCCCATGGCGTGTTTCTTTTGTCTTTTGTTGGTTGTACATGAAATCATATCTCACAGGGTGACACAGGCATTCATTACCCGTCACTTTCTGACTCTTGACACGGTTACGGTGTGAATGGATGGAAAGCAGGAAAGGAAATCAAACAACACGGTCACACTGTGATCCAGGCATAGGTACGTACACTTTATTGACTCGAAAGTACATGTATGTATAGTAACACACAGTTGGCTATGATCCATGTAGAATGCCTCTTGGTGCGCCAACATGTAAACACAGAATGGTACAGACTTACAACACATTACACATTACGGGTTACACAGCTCAGTGGTCACGACCCCGGGGTCGGTAGCATGACAGCAAATCCCGCTGGTCACCTTTGTTGACAGTGTGAGTGCAACACGCATCCATGTTCACACGGGACCATAGGGGAGATTCACCAACGATAGCGTCTATGGCCCACCGGAAGATTGACAGGGCTTTATAGTCATCCTCAGTGACGTGGGTCTTGAGAGCCTCGAGAATCTCTCTTGCACTGTTCTTGTTGCGAGCATCTCCGAACCTCTCAACCTTGTACATATTCAGCCACGAGCGGACGTCTTTGTGGCCCTTGCTTCCCTCGAATATGCAAGCCAATCCGTCCACGATAGCTTCCACAAGGTTCATGTCACACATAGCACCACCACCCTGTGTGAAGTGCTCGGGGTGATGGGGGTTTTCCTTGTAATGGTGCTTGAGTCCAAAGTTGGCCATGGGTGTTATCAGTGCATCGTGACCCCGATAGATATTCTCCCTCGAGTGGGCTCTGGCGTCCTCTTGGCTGAGCTTGGATCCACACCGTTGATTGAGAGCCTGTCTCTCCTTTGCCTTGTCAGCCAGGACGTTCATCTCCATGTGCACGGCCATGATACCGGCATACGCAGTTGCTTCCATCTTACTGGTCTTACTAGAATCGTGACACATGATGCTTCTCACGTAGTGCCTGTCGGCCAGAAGGTCCAGAGTGTTTCCACTATTCCTGGTGTCTTGCTCCAGAGCTCTGGCAACCAAGGTCCCGATCATGGTCACAAACATGGTGTGTGACAAGAGGGCCTTATGGTGCTCCCTTAAGGGGAGACATGCCCTCAAGGCTTCCTCACACTCGTCGGGCCAGACATTTGCGGCCGCAGCGGAGCACAGGACATGAACCAGTTTGCTGGTGGTGTGCGGGGTCACAGGGAGCACGATCTTCAATTTCCTTTCATTGCATGCACCTAGGATAGCACGCGTGGACTCCATAATCGACTTTGGCAGGTAGAGATATTGATTGTGTTCGGGAATCAGCGGCTGTATTATCACTTGTGTACCCGGATCCTTGTTCGCCATGTCCTTAGCAGAAGCGCTTGGTCTGGTCGTATGAGGTTTAGCGTACGCCATGTCCTGAGTCTATTGGTGACAGGAGTTGGAGGATTGAAGGGCAACTTTAGTAGACAGAGACAAACTGAAGTAGTACTGGTCCAATAGCAAGTACGAGTGTCAAAGTGTCACAAGTAGGTAGATAGCTCATAGGTATAGGGGCCATGGCTGTGTCTTAGGACTGGAGAGTAACGTGTGAATAGAGCATCCGTAAGTACTTGTCCTTACGGCACAGTGATTCATGCGTTTGGACATGTGTGCCACGCTGCACACACTTACAGCAAAGGCTCTGCAAGACCCCTGTCTATCCTCACGGGGACACGTCGGTTCCCACTACACTTGAGTGTCGTGATTATAACGATCAATAACGTGCAGGTTAGAGTGGACAGGGTAACTGAAGCAGCGCCCATGAACTGGATTCGGGCTATGGCGCGCTCACAGTCCACACATCCCTGAGATCTAGCGATTGTCTGCACGTGTATTTTGTCCGTGTATTTTCGAGCTGCGCGATCCATGGCCATCATGGTCTGTAATACAGTCTCCCCTCGCTCCAGCAATTGGGACGAGCGTTCTGCTCGGTCCCGAACGCTAGCGATAGACGTGTGCATCTCGGCCTCAGACAGAAAGTAGACCCTGGAGACTATCCTGGGGCTCTTGTTCGCCTCGAACTGACGTGTAGTTGCGAAGACACCGTGAGCTCCCTCGGGCGCGGTCCTCAGCGTGTACGTGTCCCATTGTGGCTGGTAGCAGACAGGACCCAAGCACGAGTGCCCGCACACCACCGGGCACTCAGAACCTATCTCGCCCCTCTGGTTCACTACGCACGCCGGGACCGTGGTATTGTCAACCATCAGAGGCTCGCATATCCCGATCAAGTCACATGAGGGCACCCTGTAGTTTGTGTCTGCATCGCACACCATGGGCCTGTCCAGCCAACAAGTCCTGTTACCATGGGAAGAATCGATGAAGGCCATGTACCAACGCGAGAGCACCATAGGCTTCCAATGCGCCCTCTCGACGACCACGATGAGCCTGGATGACAGCAAACGGCTCGCTACGGGTACGTCCGTGTAATACTCGGTAATGAATTTGGGCTCGCACCCGGTCATGTCAGACCTCTTGACGCCTTGCGCACAAGAGAGTAGGCGCCGGTGAGCTCCCTGTAAGGCGAAGGTTACAGCGTTGAGCTGCACGGCCAACTGTAACGCGCCGCTCTTCCAGGTGTCCAGCAACTCGTTGAATGCACTCGTATCGTTGGACCCCAAGACCGGCGGGCTGTGTACGGACTTGACTGCGGCGCTTGGCAAGTGTTCCGCTACAGAGGTCAGCGCGTCATCTATCAACCTCCTGTAGGGTCGCATGACGTCCACGACTTGCGGACCCGAGCCTCTGTTTGCCAAGAGTTTGAAAACGCCTGGGTCTAAAGTGTTCGAGAGGCCCAAGACATCCGCGAGAGCGGCTACATCGCCGAAGGCTGCTGCTAGTGAGGACGTGGCCCTGGTGTACTCACGCTTGGCTGTGTTCAAGGTGAGCTCAGCCTCATTCCAACTGCCACTGGAGCACAGTCGATCGCAACGTTGATTTGACGTATTGTCCTCGGTTAAGCCTGTACAGGCCACTTGGGAGCAATCGGGATACTTGACTTGGAGATGGGTCAGGTTGAATCCCAGAAAGAAATGGTACACTAGGAAAGGGTTTCTTCCAGGCATGCGGATCTTCCATTTACCGGCGGGGATTATTATTCTGTGATCCTGGGAGTCGAGAGAAGCTTGGCCTGGGATTTCACCGGAGCTCGCGTTCAACGGTGCTAAATGTTGACAGAAACCCGGTGGGTTTCTGTCCCAAAGCAGAGTTAGCAGTAGACAGAGTTGCGAGGCCGTAGTCATCTCAAATCATCTCCAGTCATCTCCAGTCATCATCATCATCACATCATCATCATTTGAGTTTCCTGAACCGTTGTTGCCGGTATGTACTGCACATCGCGCAGAGCATCACAATCAACGCAATGTTGATTAATAAACCACCATGTCCTTGTAATTCAGGTTGACAAGCTGCGCACCATGCGGGATGACCTTGATTCTCTCAATAGGGTTGTGGGCAACAAACTCGTCGGCGATGGGCGACGGAGCGCCTACGTTCATGTCCGAGGACAAGCCCAGTCGCAGGTTCGACATCTCAGGAACCGGCGCAAAGCTTTTCACCGGAGACATGCCCTCGGTCACGCGCTGGAAGAACATGCCCCCTTCTAGCTTATAAACACCGTCCACGTGAGCATACGAGTGTCCGCCGTCTCCGAATGCCGGGTCAGCTCGTGTTGCACAGAGGTGCCAAAGGTGTAGTCGAGGTATCCCAGCGAATATCTACGCACTCCCCACTTGGCCATGTCCTTGATGATGCCGGTGAGGTCACACATTGAGTAGTGGACTCTGCCAGGGTCCCCGGTCCCGTTCTTACCACTGTGTCTGTTGAGCAATGTCATGTGAGCGCAGCTCTGGGGCACGTAGTCGGCCGAGGGCAGCGAGACCACTATGCCTGCGCGGTTGTTCGATCTCGTGCACAGCTCCTCGAACACCACGAGTCCTATTCTCTCCCGGTGTCGTTCGTCACGGGGTAGCTTGATCGCATAGTCCTCTATCGTATCTCCCACGGTCCAGCGAGCAGGTCTCACTTGTTCACAGCCCGCGTAGAGACGCCCAGTGGGGAACACAGATATGGTGTCCAGGTTCAGGAAAGCCCCATGTAACGACACGAGCAGGCCTAACTCCCGTAAAACAGTCTCAGCTCGCACCTGGTCGGGCAACAGGGTGTCACTGAGCACACCTCTTACACTTTTGTCCGTCACGGGATAAAAACTCAGCCGTCTTCCTGCACTGTTCATCCCGGCTGCTGGGCGATAGCTGTTTGGACAGATGATGATGATGTTCACGGCTTGGTGTCGGCACACGTTGCAGTCCTTGGGGAACGACGGAGCCTCACGACAATCAGGAATGGGATCTTTGACATCTTTCCGGTACAGGAGGGTTTCCTCCGAGTCGTATATGGCCGTCAGTGTGAGACACCTCTCCTTACCACCGCCACATTTAAAGAGATTGTACTCACGAGATTGTACATCGTACCCGCTGATCCTAATGACTTCTGAGATCATGTCTGCCGACAGCCCGGGTATCAAGTCTAACTTGGACCCATATAGATTGTTGATTATGGCAAAGTCCACAGACTTTACGCGCAGGTCCACGTCTATGACAACCACTCTCAGAGCTCGCTCGCCACTCTTTATGGTCAATATCCAGTCGAGTATGGCGGCGATCTCTTCCTGACGCGGCGTGACTCGGCTAGAGTGTTTACAAAAGCGCAGCTTCACACCGATACGCTTTCCCCAGCCTTGGTGGATGACAGTTTTCAAGGTGTCCACGGTCGCAAGTGGCACGTGCAGCTCATGCATGTTTGCGTTGTCCTCGTACTTTGACAAGGATCGTACGGCTATGTGCAAGTAGTGCTGTTCACCGAGAGCCGGTGCGCGGTCTTGTATCACAATGTCAAACTCGACCAATACCACGTCACATCGCAGCACATGCAGAGGCGCAGATGGCGCGTCTCGTTTCGGTCCAGGCGAGCGGGTGAAAATGTCCATCTTGACTAGACAGAAGCTTTCAGTCGTGACGGGGACCGAACCATACAAAACCCTACCCCGGCTCCTTATTGAGGTGTCGGGTTGGGTGCGTGTGATTTCCAGAGTCCAGTCATTATTGCTACCCTCGACTCCTTTTGACAGGTGAGCGAACGGGGTCGAGAGACACGTGGGTGAGCACAGGCCTTCGGGGTGGATGTAGTCCAGTAGTGCCCGGCTGCAATTGCAGGCCGTGCTCAGCTTGGGTTTCCACACACAGTTGACACTGAGCATGTCAGATAGCCCCATCATGCTTTTTGCGCCGTTTGTCACTAAGGGCGACGTGGGCTTGCAATGTGTCGAACAGGCCGCAGTGGAAGCTTTCCACGACCAGCGAGATGTCCAGCGTGTCCACCAAGAAGCCACTAGATGAGTCCCTTTTGGTCCAATTGAGGCCTCTGGTAATGTCGTATCGCGAGTCGTATTTCTCAATATGCTTCTTGTTTGCTGCGAGCAATAACCTGTTCCCCAAACTACCCGTGTACCAAGTGAGCTCGTTGAATGTGTACCTGTCGGACATGCCCATGGGGACGGTGATTTTAGTCGGTATGATGACCGTGTCGTGTTCCGCCAGCCACAATGGATTGGATTGCACAAACTCAATGGCCGCTTTAGGTCCCAGATCTTGCTGGCCACGTAGCGGTTTTGCCACGGTCTCGTACATGAGGTTTGCCAATTCATAGGATGACATTTTGTTCAACATGTAGTAAATTTTCTCGAACAACATACCCGTACACATGGGCTGGTAGTTCAAGTTGCACCTACACGTGTTTGGTTCCAGCCTGGTTAGTTCAACGCACAGATTACTAAGAACCTCCTCTGGCATGTCCCGGAGCCACACCACGGTCAGCCTATCAAGTGTGTCGAGAAACACCTTGGATTCTATCCTCTGTGCAAAACCCCCTGGTACCACGTAATCCCTCCGGTGTCCACATATTGTGTCGTGCCAGGACGTTCCAGCGAGTATCACACTCTGACCTGCGGGACATGGCAGACTGTGTGGCTTACAACGTTCGTTAGACTCCCCGTTCACAAATTGCCCGCCCGGACACACCGCTGCGCATCGTAGTCCTTCAC
>JABUOV010000417.1:7500-12500 GCA_025617405.1 Perca schrenkii
TGTGTTTGTCTCGTGTGAGTGTCCAGGTGTGTTTGTCTCGTGTGTGTGTCCAGGTGTGCTTGTCTCGTGCGAGTGTCCAGGTGTGTTTGTCTCGTGCGAGTGTCCAGGTGTGTTTGTCTCGTGTGAGTGTCCAGGTGTGTTTGTCTCGTGTGAGTGTCCAGGTGTGCTTGTCTCGTGTGAGTGTCCAGGTGTGTTTGTCTTGTGAGTGTCCAGGTGTGCTTGTCTTGTGAGTGTCCAGGTGTGCTTGTCTTGTGAGTGTCCAGGTGTGCTTGTCTTGTGAGTGTCCAGGTGTGCTTGTCTCGTGTGAGTGTCCAGGTGTGTTTGTCTCGTGTGAGTGTCCAGGTGTGCTTGTCTCGTGAGTGTCCAGGTGTGCTTGTCTCGTGAGTGTCCAGGTGTGTTTGTCTTGTGAGTGTCCAGGTGTGTTTGTCTCGTGTGAGTGTCCAGGTGTGTTTGTCGTGTGAGTGTCCAGGTGTGTTTGTCTCGTGTGAGTGTCCAGGTGTGTTTGTCTCGTGTGAGTGTCCAGGTGTGTTTGTCTCTTGTGTGTGTCCAGGTGTGTTTGTCTTGTGTGAGTGTCCAGGTGTGTTTGTCTCGTGTGTGTGTGTCCAGGTGTGCTTGTCTCGTGTGAGTGTCCAGGTGTGCTTGTCTCGTGTGAGTGTCCAGGTGTGTTTGTCTCTTGTGTGTGTGTCCAGGTGTGTTTGTCTCGTGTGAGTGTCCAGGTGTGTTTGTCTCGTGTGAGTGTCCAGGTGTGCTTGTCTCGTGTGTGTGTGTCCAGGTGTGCTTGTCTCGTGTGAGTGTCCAGGTGTGCTTGTCTCGTGTGAGTGTCCAGGTGTGTTTGTCTCGTGTGTGTGTGTCCAGGTGTGTTTGTCTGGTGTGAGTGTCCAGGTGTGTTTGTCGTGTGAGTGTCCAGGTGTGTTTGTCTCGTGTGAGTGTCCAGGTGTGTTTGTCTCGTGTGAGTGTCCAGGTGTGTTTGTCTCTTGTGAGTGTCCAGGTGTGTTTGTCTCGTGTGAGTGTCCAGGTGTGTTTGTCTCGTGTGTGTGTGTCCAGGTGTGCTTGTCTCGTGCGAGTGTCCAGGTGTGTTTGTCTCGTGCGAGTGTCCAGGTGTGTTTGTCTCGTGTGAGTGTCCAGGTGTGTTTGTCTCGTGTGAGTGTCCAGGTGTGTTTGTCTCGTGTGAGTGTCCAGGTGTGTTTGTCTCGTGTGAGTGTCCAGGTGTGCTTGTCTCGTGTGAGTGTCCAGGTGTGTTTGTCTTGTGAGTGTCCAGGTGTGCTTGTCTTGTGAGTGTCCAGGTGTGCTTGTCTTGTGAGTGTCCAGGTGTGCTTGTCTTGTGAGTGTCCAGGTGTGCTTGTCTCGTGTGAGTGTCCAGGTGTGTTTGTCTCGTGTGAGTGTCCAGGTGTGCTTGTCTCGTGAGTGTCCAGGTGTGCTTGTCTCGTGAGTGTCCAGGTGTGCTTGTCTCGTGAGTGTCCAGGTGTGTTTGTCTCGTGAGTGTCCATTTGTTTCGTGAGTGTCCAGGTGTGTTTGTCTCGTGTGAGTGTCCAGGTGTGTTTGTCTCGTGTGAGTGTCCAGGTGTGTTTGTCTCGTGCGAGTGTCCAGGTGCGCTTGTCTCGTGCGAGTGTCCAGGTGCGCTTGTCTCGTGCGAGTGTCCAGGTGCGCTTGTCTTGTGCGAGTGTCCAGGTGCGCTTGTCTTGTGCGAGTGTCCAGGTGCGCTTGTCTTGTGCGAGTGTCCAGGTGCGCTTGTCTTGTGCGAGTGTCCAGGTGCGCTTGTCTGGTGCGAGTGTCCAGGTGCGCTTGTCTTGTGCGAGTGTCCAGGTGTGCTTGCACATGCTCAGTGCGTCTCTCTGTCCCTCAGCGTGGTGCCGTTACTGAGAGAGTCCATCGGCATCCTGATGCAGAGGACGCCCCCATCCCTGGACCACGCCCTGCCCGAGTGTTACCAGAGGGTGAGTACAGGCCACGCCCCCAAACACCTCTTCCAATCACACGCCCCCAAACACCTCCTCCAATCACACGCCCCCAAACACCTCCTCCAATCACACGCCCCCAAACATCTCCTCCAATCACACGCCCCCAAACATCTCCTCCAATTACACGCCCCCAAACACCTCTTCCAATCACACGCCCCCAAACCCCTCCTCCAATCACACGCCCCAAACACCTCTTCCAATCACACGCCCCCAAACCCCTCCTCCAATCACACGCCCCAAACACCTCTTCCAATCACACGCCCCCAAACACCTCCTCCAATCACACGCCCCCAAACACCTCCTCCAATCACACGCCCCCAAACCCCTCCTCCAATCACACGCCCCCAAACCCCTCCTCCAATCACATGCCCCCAAACACCTCCTCCAATCACACGCCCCCAAGCATCTCCTCCAATCACACGCCCCCAAACACCTCCTCCAATCACACGCCCCCCACACACCTCCTCCAATCACACGCCCCCACACACCTCCTCCAATCACACGCCCCCACACACCTCCTCCAATCACACGCCCCCCAAACCCCTCCTCCAATCACATGCCCCCCAAACACCTCTTCCAATCACACGCCCCCAAACACCTCCTCCAATCACACGCCCCCAAGCATCTCCTCCCATCACACGGCCCCAAGCATCTCCTCCCATCACACGCCCCCAAACACCTCCTCCAATCACACGCCCCCAAACACCTCCTCCAATCACACGCCCCCCAAACATCTCCTCCAATCACACGCCCCCAAACCCCTCCTCCAATCACACGCCCCCAAACCCCTCCTCCAATCACACGCCCCCACACACCTCTTCCAATCACACGCCCCCACACACCTCTTCCAATCACACGCCCCCACACACCTCCTCCAATCACACGCCCCCAAACCCCTCCTCCAATCACACGCCCCCCAAACCCCTCCTCCAATCACACGCCCCCAAACCCCTCCTCCAATCACACGCCCCCCAAACACCTCCTCCAATTACACGCCCCCAAACACCTCTTCCAATCACACGCCCCCAAACATCTCCTCCATTTACACGCCCCCAAACACCTCTTCCAATCACACGCCCCCAAACACCTCCTCCAATCACACGCCCCCAAACACCTCTTCCAATCACACGCCCCCAAACACCTCCTCCAATCACACGCCCCCAAGCATCTCCTCCAATCACACACCCCCAAACAGCTCAGCAGGACAGTAATCTAAGTGAACTCTGGTTGTTGTGTTGTGTTCAGGTGCAGCAGGACAGTAATCTAAGTGAACTCTGGTTGTTGTGTTGTGTTCAGGTGCAGCAGGACAGTAATCTAAGTGAACTCTGGTTGTTGTGTTGTGTTCAGGTTCAGCAGCTGCAGGGCGTTTATAACCTGCAGGACCCTCACTTCTGGACTCTGTGTTCGGACGTTTACATCGGGACGCTGAAGCTGCTGGTTGCCCCCGACGCCGACACCCGCTGGGTCCTCAGCCAGACACACCACATCTTCACACAGGTACCTGAACACACCACATCTCCACACAGGTACTTGAACACACCACATCTCCACACAGGTACCTGAACACACCACATCTCCACACAGGTACCTGAACACACCACATCTTCACACAGGTACCTGAACACACCACATCTTCACACAGGTACCTGAACACACCACATCTTCACACAGGTACCTGAACACACCACATCTTCACACAGGTACCTGAACACACCACATCTTCACACAGGTACCTGAACACACCACATCTTCACACAGGTACCTGAACACACCACATCTTCACACAGGTACCTGAACACACCACATCTTCACACAGGTACCTGCGGAGACAGAGTTGTATTGCGAACTGTAGTATTTACTTGTAGTATTCCCCGTGTATTTACTTCTAGTATTCCCCGTGTATTCCCTGTGTATTTACTTGTAGTATTCCCCGTGTATTTACTTGTAGTATTCCCCGTGTATTCCCTGTGTATTTACTTGTAGTATTTCCTGTGTATTCCCTGTGTATTTACTTGTAGTATTTCCTGTGTATTTGCAGGCTGGTGTTCGACAGCTGTACGTTCAGATCGACACAGCGGCAATGTAGAGGCTCCGCCTCTGACCCCCGGGGACCAATCACATTCAGTCTGCTGCAGGTGACCTCTGACCCCCCCAGAGTCCCTACAGGACAGACTAAGAACTGTACTGATCTCCCATGATGCACCAGTCCAACTCAAACAGACCACACCCCTTTTTTTTTATAAATATAAACTTACCTGTATTATCGGGCAGGTGAGTTTATGTCGTGATGACCCCTCCCCCTCCTGGCTGCACTTTGTAGACTTGAGCAAAGCATTCTGGGTAAGTGCCTTCATGAATCAGAGACAATCTGAGCCCCCCCCCTCTCTGACATCACCATGTGTGATGTCACAGTGTTTTTAACGTGCCAAACCATGTGACCAAACTGTAATAATAAATCATTTTTTCTGATTACTGATCTGCAGCTTTATTGATGACATCAGAGTACACAGATTCTGTTCAGAGGACAAAATGGGGACTCGGCTAAAATCAAACACTCCTGAAGACATTTTGTTTGAAAGGGTATGTTTGTTTTCTTCACCCTGGACTCCAGACTCCATGTAAATAATCTGGACTTTTAGCGTGTATAGAGCCAGCATATCTCCACCAGACTCCATGTAAATAATCTGGACTTTTAGCGTGTATAGAGCCAGCATATCTCCACCAGACTCCATGTAAATAATCTGGACTTTTAGCGTGTATAGAGCCAGCATATCTCCACCAGACTCCATGTAAATAATCAGGACTTTTAGCGTGTATAGAGTCAGCATATCTCCACCAGACTCCATGTTAATAATCAGGACTTTTATCATTGTAAATCACATTTCATTCAAAGTGGACAGGAATTAAATTAAACTACCAAAAGTCCTGATTATTTACGTGGAGTTTGGTGACAGTCCTGTAGGGTTACATTACAGCTTGTGTAATTTCAAAGATTGATATAAAACCATGGGAAAATAGGGTCCAGGTTGAAAAATCCCTTAT
>JABUOV010000417.1:27500-30000 GCA_025617405.1 Perca schrenkii
TTCAGGGATGTATTACTTACAACACAATGGAGCAAGCAAAGCAGTTTTGTCTTTATGTACAGGCCGGATTTATTCAGTTTGATAAACGGTAAATTGGCTGGTTTTTTAAACAGGGAGGGATTATAAATAGCCTAGTCTGTTTTTTGTATTTCAAGAGCGTATTGCTCCACAATATGAATACAGATTGGTCACTTATTTTGTTGTATAATCACAATATTACACTTGAGGAGGTCTACACTTCAGTGATGCGCTTTCGGACCTGGAAATTAAACCCTCTTATTTAATGTGGCTTAAACAAACGTCAACGTTAAACACTGATGCAGTTTTAAATGTTTTATTACCACGAGTTTACAGACACGTCTCTGCTGATTGAGTATCAGCTGACCCGAGCCGAGACACACCCACCAAACGAGAGAAAACATATCTCAAACATAGACTAAATATTTACAGTCTATGATCCCACCGTTGCACACCGTTCTGAGATTAAACGTCTCTCTCTTTCCCTCTCCCTCTCTCTCATAGACTATGCTCTCCCCCCCCCCAAAAAAAATCAGCTGTTCCACAGCTAGTGTAATATTGTGATTATACAACAAAATAAGTGACCAATCTGTATTCATATTGTGGAGCAATACGCTCTTGAAATACAAAAAATAGACTATTTAAAATAGTCCCTCCCTGTTTAGTAAACCAGCCATTTACCGTGGGACTTATCAAACTGAATAGCCTGAATCCCGCCTGCAAATAAAGACAAAACTGCTTTGCTTGCTCCATTGTGTTGTAAGTAATACATCCCTGAAAAAGTTATTGTATTCATGAGCATGATTGCCGTACTGTTTAGTTCAAAAACATCCAAAACACCAAAGGAAGACGAGCCGACCAAACGCGAGCTTTTATTTTGAAAAGTCCCTCCCGAGGTCTGGAGAACTTCCGTTGTGGATTCTGGATGCAGCGTTTTTCTTTTGCATGTGTTTTCGGGGTTTGCTTTTCTTTCTGCATCGTTTTTTATTCGCATTGCGTTTATGTATTTGGTTGTGTTGTGTGTATTTGCATCGCGTTTGTATATTTGGTTGTGTTGTGTGTATTTGCATCGCGTTTGCTGAATGCTGCGCATGTGTTGTCAAATTAATGAAGTTGTTTTTCTTTTTGCATTGCTTCTTTTTTCGGGGTTTGCTTTTCTTTTTGCATCGTTTTTAATTGCAGCGCGTTTGTATATTTGGTTGTGTTGTGTGTATATGCAGCGCGTTTGCTGAATGCTGCACATGTGTTGTCAAATTAATGAAGTTGTTTTCTTAATTTGCTTGTGTTTTGTCTATTTGCATGTGTTTTCTGAAGTTGCAGGGCGTTTGCCCCTGTCGGCCACCGTACAAAACGCTCCGAAGCATCAAAGCATCGAAGACAACACGGGGACATGACAGCGGCTATGAACTCGACACAGACAAACAGAGCTTATAACATGAACGTAGGAGAGACAGAATGGACACATGCACATGGCATGACTTGACTGAGCTTGAATTAAATGACATGAACATGACATGACGGAATTAAAAATATAAAGCCTCTGTTTGAATATAATATAATAATATAAACTACTGCGATCAGGATTTGAATGTAAGGCAAGGCAAGCCAGATTTATCTGTAGAGCACATTTCAGCAACAGGGCAATTCAAAGAGCTTTACATAAAACATGAAAGAGCAGTTAGAATAAGATTAAAATTTGGAGCAGTGGTGGCCTAAAGGTTAGAGAAGCGAGCTCGTGACCGGGAGGTCGTCGGTTCAATCCACAGACCGACAGGATAAAATCTGGGTGGGGAAAGTGAAAGAGCAGCACTTGTCCCTCCCTCATTACCACCACTGAGGTGCCCTTGAGCAAGGCCCTTAACCCCAACCGCTCCAGTGGAGCTGCTCAGTGGCCAGCAGATCAGACTGATCAGCTTCCAGGTGTGAATGTGTAACTGTGTGAATGTGATCAGGGCATTCCTGCAAAAGAGAGGCTGCCTCTCAGTGAACCTCCCCTGAATAAATAAAGGTTAAATAAAAAAAAATAATAAAACAATTTAAAAGACAAGAATACATTTGACAGTGCAGTATAAGAATTTAAAGAACTGAGAGATAAAATACGCAAATAAAGAACAGTTAAAACATTTAAACATATAAAAGCAGATAATGTGTCTGTGCATGTGTGAGTCCCTCTGTGTCTGTGTCCCTCTGTGTGTGTGTGTGTGTCTCTGTGTGTGTGTGTCCCTGTGTGTGTGTGTCTCTGTGTGTGTGTGTCTCTCTGTGTCTGTGTGTGTGTGTGTGTGTGTATCTCTGTGTGTGTGTCTCTGTGTGTATATATGTGTGTGTGTCTGTCTCTGTCTGTGTGTGTGTGTCCCTCTGTGTGTGTGTGTGTGTGTGTGTGTATCTCTGTGTCTGTGTTTCTCTGTGTGTCTGTGTGTCTCTGTGTGTCGGTGTGTGTGTGTCTGTCTCTCTGTCTGTGTGTGTGTGTCTCTGTGTGTGTGTG
>JABUOV010000418.1:0-36683 GCA_025617405.1 Perca schrenkii
GATTTGATTCGTGGGGGTATTTTATTAATGTTTAGTAATGTTATTAGTGATAGAAAGTAGCAGCACACTTAAATTAACATATTATGCTTTTTGGCTTTTTTCCTTGCCTTTATTGTGTTATATATCTTTTTTGTGCACCTTATAGGTTTACAAAGTGAAAAAGCCCAAAGTCCCCCCCAAAGGGACTTACCATCTCCAACAGAAAACACTGTTCACAAACTGCTCCAAAACAGCTCTATTGTAGTCCAGCCTTTACTTCAGAGACAAACGTGGTCACTTTGTAACACACGTTATAATGCTCGCCTAGCTGCTAGCGTGGCATGCCTTCATACTCTGCAACTGACTGGCTAGTAATCCTTACCTAGGTACTGAACATGTGCAATTCCCAACAAAGATGGAACAGAAGTGAGATGTCTCACTCTGTAGCTAAAACAGAGAGCTCAACACACAGGGTGAAAAGAGGAGCTGCAGCAACGACAGTACAACAAAAATATGCTGTTTTTTGAAAATTAAACCATGTAAACCTATTCTGATCTAACCGCTAAATACAATTATGAACCTGAAAATGAGCATAAGATGAGCACTTTAAACAGTCTAAGTGAGACGGAGGAAGACTACGCTCTTGGCCCTGTCAACCCCTGAGATGACGTTACGTTCTGCCATATGCATAGAAGCTCACAGCAACTTGATATGATATAATGTCTGGATTTTGTTTGATATCCAGTGTCGGCAAAAATGCCTTTTTTTTTATTGAGTTTCCTCTTAGCGAAATGCTCTGAGTGAATACAAGCCAGCGTTATGGCAGCACTTCTTTTCTCAACTTTTTTTCATCAACCTTTATTGTGCGGCCGTTTAGTTTAATTCACCGTTTATTATTATCCAATATCCATTGCTGTCCAAACTGCTCCAAATTCCAAACAAGTTCATTGGGTACCCAGGAAACCAAGTGTGAAGTATTTTGGTTAACCGATTCATGAGATATTTCAAAGTGTGTGTGCGTGTGATGGTTGGCAGGTCCCTGGGATAATTCTTCATCAGACATCTAAATGTGTGAGAGGTAGTGACCGGTGTAAAAATGCGGTTAATATTGGTAAACTTGGTTCTCAAGCAGAAGTGATCTGCAAAGAGAAAGATTGAAAGGATGTTGTAATATGTCATGTACCTTGTGTCGCATAGATGTTCTCCATACTGCATCATCTTATATTTGTCCTGGTCTGTGCTGTGGGTTAGTGATTCTGTGTCTTATTCTGGATAAAGGGTGATATTATGTGATAGTTATCTTGACATGTCATGTTGAATGCATAATTCGAAATGCAACTAAATTAAAATTTCACAATATTGTTTATGATTTGTTAGATTTGCTGCATGTAAAACGCTGGTAGTCAGTTCATAGTAACATCCGTAAGACAGAGAAGACAAAGGTCACAAAATAATCAAACCCCCTTTCAAAATAGTTAAACCCATATGAACAAAAATTACCTTTCTTTCTTTCATTTATTATACAGGAAAGTTAAAAGTAACATTTAAGTTACAATATAAATGGGCCTGACTCAGTTTAAAAACTGGTTTCCAGCAGGTTCCTGTTTTGCAGAAACATAAAACATTGAACACAACTTACAGTACATAAGGACAGAAACATTTGTACAGGACATCTGCATGGACTAGGCAGATTCAGACAGCTAAAACAACAATACAGTTTTGGCACATGAGGACAAAACCATTGGTACAGGACATTAGCATGGGCTAGACAGATACAGACAACTGAAAACAACAATACATGAACAATCAATGCAAGTGTAACTGTTGAGAAGAAACAGTTTGCGTGCCTTTTTGAAATATGATACAGGGCTGCCAACTCTCACGCATTGGCCATGAAACACACGCATTTGATTGATTTCCCAAGCTCACAAGTAGTTGTTTTTGTATGAGGGAACTGGAATGAATGCCTGTGAGACTGAGCTAGTGAGGCCTACTGGTCTCATATTGTGTTTTGGGAGAAGTGCAGCAAGTGCTGGTAAGGTGCCATTTTGAATCTGAAAATAAACTGCAATAGCGTGGCTGTTTATGTAGTTCTGGTAAGTCAGAGCGCTTGAGTGCAATGCAGTGGTGAGACCACTTTGGAAGATTACTGTGGATCTTGAGAGCTCGTAGGAATAGTCTATTTGAAGACTTTCAGTCAGGATTTAGAATGCATCATAGCACAGAAACGGCACTGCTGAAAATTATTAACGACCTTCTAACTGCTGCTGACAAAGGCCTTGTCTCCATACTTGTTTTATTAGACCTTAGTGCTGCATTCGACACTATTGACCATACCATCCTGTTACAGAGACTGGAACACTTAGTTGGCATTAAAGGAATCGCACTAAGCTGGTTTAAGTCCTGTTTCTCTGAGCGATCCCAATTTGTTAACATTAACGATAAACCCTCCAAGTACGCTAAAGTTAGCCATGGCGTTCCTCAAGGCTCAGTGCTTGGACCAATTCTATTCTCCTTATATATGCTTCCTCTAGGCAATATTATTAGGAAACACTCAATTAACTTTCACTGTTACGCAGACGACACCCAATTATATCTGTCAATTAAGCCAGATGAAAGTGGTCAGTTAGCTAAACTTCAAGTGTGCATTAAAGATATAAAATCCTGGATGATCTACAATTTCCTGATGTTAAATTCAAACAAAACTGAAGTTATTATGATGGGACCCAAGCACCTCCGAACTTTATTATCTAAAGACATAGCTACTCTGGATGGTATTGCCCTGGCTCCCACCACCGCTGTCAAAAATTTTAGTTTAGAATTATTTTTGATCAGGATATATCCTTCAACGCCCACTTAAAACAAACCTCAAGAACAGCCTTTTTCCATCTTCGTAACATTGCCAAAATTAGGAACATCCTATCTCAAAATGATGCTGAAAAACTAGTCCATGCATTCATTACTTCCAGGCTAGACTACTGTAATTCCTTACTATCAGGTTGCTCAAATAAGTCCCTTAAGACTCTCCAGCTGATCCAGAACGCTGCAGCACATGTTCTGACGAGAACTAAGAAAAGTTCTTAGTACCTTATTGTCCCACTAGAGCACTGCGCTCCCAGAACTCAGAGCTACTTGTGGTTCCTAGAGTCTCTAAAAGTAGACTGGGGGCCAGAACCTTCAGCTATCAGGCTCTGCTCCTGTGGAACCAGCTCCCAGTTTGGGTTCAAGGGGCAGACACCATCACCACATTTAAGAGTAAACTGAAAACCCTTCTCTTTGATAAAACTTATAGTTAAGGAGTTAGGAGTTGAAGTGTCCGCCTAACCCGGCCAACCTGCTTCTCTTCGTAGTCATTAGATTTATTTATCATATAATCAATAATATAGTGAGAGTAGAGGGAGGCAGGCCAGTACAGCCCGATCTGGCAGGGGAGAGTTCAAGCCCGACCCGGCACCTCTCTCTAAGCTAACCTGCCTCTCTTAGCTATGCTATTATAATTCTAGACTGCCGGGGAAGTTCCTTCCTTCCTATGACACACTGAGCTGCTCTCTCATCTCTGTTTTCACTTGTTTCCTTTTGTATGCATCCTGTCCCAGAAATGCTTGTTACTAACCTAGCTCTGGGGAGTTTACTCCCCGGAGTCCTTATGTTTTTTCATTCCCTGCAATGCCCGGCCGTGTCCTGCTGCGTCCTGCTGCGTCCTGCTGCGTCCGCCGCATCCACCCATGCTCTGCAGTGCCACGTTATGGAACGCCAAAAAGTTCACATTACGTCACTTTCCTACCTGTTTTGAACGGTCAGGACGTCGTCTTTTACGTCGTTTAATGACAAAACGCCGTAAAAAACGCTGTGGAATGCTCATCTAACGCCGCTTTTTACGTGGCTCAGTACGCGTAACATAACGCGTCAGAAGACATGTAGTATATATGATAATGAGTTCCACCCTGTCTTTTCCAAAGCCAATACATTTGTACTGTTATCAACCAATCAGTAAAGAACAACAACAGACCACATTAATCCAACCCAGCACAAGTATGAACAAAGCTTGGTGGATTTGGGAGAGATTTTCTTTTTTGTACAGTTTATTTTTCTATTAGTTTGGCAATCGGTAAACTAAAATTGTAGGCAGATAAACTGTATTGTGTTATCTTTGAATAGTTTATCATTTGTGGAAGGTTTACTTCAGATATAATTATATAAAGGGGACTGATAGCCTATTGTCCTAACTCGCTCTTGGTAAAATAAGTGCACCAACCTCCAATAATTAAAACCACGGACTTTCACCTAGCAAAATGAATGAGCTAGTTTTGATTGATATCCCTGTATTGTAGCTGCATATTAAGTAAATAACGTCTGTGTTTCCCCTTACTTTTATTAATAGAACCAATACAACCATCCAGTTGATTTGAAGAGCCACAATCCAAACATAATGCAAGATATCCACTAGGGGGCACTCACACTATAGAAATTCGTTTTTAACAGGCTTTAAAGACTTGAAGTGTATACATCCATACCAACTATTGATGTAACAAGTCCACCAACATGCTTAGGCCTACTTCCTACATTATTAGGTAAAAGGAGATGTAGGTAACAGGACAAGTAAGTGGCCTAATGATAAAAACGTAAATAGTGAAATTGTAGGCTTTCAACTGGGAGTAGCCTATATTGGTGTGTGCAACTGACTGTTCAGCAAATGCACAACTTCTGTGTAAGCTTTCATTCAGCAGGTCTTGGGCTTTGGATGCAGCAGCACAGACGATTGGACCACTGGAGGCAGAACAGCAAGTCTGTTCCTACACGATGCACCTTGAAACCTGGTCTGGTAGAACTTCTCCACAAAGAGCAAATCTGATTAGGTTTTCAGCCACCTTCATGACATTGTGGATGGACTTCCTGGCCTGTGGAAAGGCGCAGCCCTACCACAGCTAGGTTTTCAGCTACTTTCTACACATAAGAAAAAAGTCCAGATCTTATCTTTTTAGATTTAGCAAACCAAAGATTAGGTGATTTTATGAGACTGTTTAATGCAAATGGGGATGCTTTTGTGATTTAATCCTAAAGCATATTAAAGTAATAAACTACATCTGTTGTTGTTGTTCCTCCTTTCATTAGCCTAATCAAACCTCTACGTGGCACTAAGACACTCACTTAAATAAGTAGGCATACATAGTTTATTTTAGCTACAAAAGTTAGATAAATAGCATCAGAATATAAATCACGACACACTTCAATTTGTTTATCATGCTAGTTAAAATAAATAAGATTTCAAATCAGATATTTTATTGGTGTAAACAATCCAATGCCTACTTCCCATTAAATGAACACTTTTTGTTCTACCTCACACCTTCCCAAAACCAAGAGACCCTTTCAGGGCAAGGAACATAAGTCTTCTGAACTCCTCTTCTTCTGTACACTCTAAAAGTAATACCTTTGTTTTACTTATAAAAAGTGAGGTAAGAGTTTTCACTGGGCATTTTGTGTTTTGTTTACTTCAAGGCTTTTTTAAGTAGCATGAACACTGCAACATTACTTAACGTGAACCCAGAAAAATCTAGTTTAGTTAATTAATGTTACTGATATTATTGAGTTAGTTTACTTAGTAAATGTAACTCACTTGTACATGATATTAAACACAATTAAAATTAGTATGGATTACTTGTAGCAACCTATAATTTAAGTTGCATTAAGTCAATTTTATAAGTAAAATTAACCTAATCACATGTGTGAATGAACTCCATTTGTTATGGTTTTGGTGTTGTCTTAGTTTGGTAGTCTGTTTTCTGTGTTGTGTTTTGCTCTGTTTCCTGTTTTATTTTGAAGTCCCTGTTTTTCTGTCTTGTCTTGTCCTATTTACTTCCTGTCTTGTGTTTCCCTCCTTTTTTGATTGCTCTGCCCAGCCTAATGTGTTTCACCTGTTTTCCAGCCCTTGTGTCACCTGTCTTGTGTTTTCTCATTAGTCTGTGTATTTAGTCTTTGTGTTTCCCCTTATCCTTTGTCAGGTCATTTTGTGTGTTTGTTTGTTTGTACCCAACCGTGTTCCGTCCAGTCTCCTCGTCTGTGAGTTTTTGTCTTTTGTTTCTGTTACTGGAATTTTGGACTCCTTTTTTGTTGTTTGGACTCCTGCCCTAAATAAATCCTCCACTGCAAACGTCCTCCTGCCTGCCTGCCTGCTCTTTCCGCATTTTGGGTCCGCCATTCCCTACTCCTCCCAGCCACCCCTTAACATAATGACCTGACCATCATGGACCCAGCGGAGAAGCTTTTGTACACCAAGAAGGTGTTAGAGTTCGGCTGGACTGTGCGGTGTTTGCTCTTGTCTGAGCCGGACCGGCACCCGCCTTTTCTGGAGAAGCTTGCCATTCAGCAGCAGTGGCTATCGGAGAGACCTTGGGTGAGTCACTTTGTTCCCCAGCTGGAAGGCTTCAAGCACCAGCTGGAGTGTTTCCTGAAAGCCACCTCCAGTGACTCAACCACCACCAGCTTGCCTCCTCCCCAGTCGGCCAACACCGTAGCCATCGGTGTGTGCTTTGTCAGCCAGCCTGCCACTTTACCAGCTTCCCCAGAACTCTCGGTAGACTGCTCAGACGCTACCTGGTCAGCGTATGCCCCCAACCACCAGCAGTCCTATGACGGAACCCGCCTGGCCGTCTTCACGGGGACCCGTGGAGGCCGTGGACGGAGGAAAGGACGTCGTGGCTCTCAGCGCCATGTCCCTGATCAGCCTCACAGTGGACCTGAGCCTGAGCCGACCTGTGTGCCCGCTCCTGCACCTGCAGCCCAGTCGCCCGACGCCACGCCTGCAGCCCAGTTGCCCGTCGCCGCTGACGTGCAGCAGCCGCCCTGATTCGCCGCTGACGTGCAGCAGCCGCCCAGATTAGCCGCTGACGTGCAGCCGCCCTGGTTCGCCGCTGACGTGCAGCAGCCGCCCTGATTCGCCGCTGACGTGCAGCAGCCGCCCAGATTGGCCGCTGACGTGCAGCCGCCGCCCTGCTTCGCCGCTGACATGCAGCCGCCGCCCTGCTTCGCCGCTGACGTGCAGCCGCCCGAGGTCGCCGCAGACGTGCGGCACTCCTGACCCTGAGTTGACGTGCGGCACTCCTGACCCTGAGCTGACGTGCGCCACTCCTGACCCTGAGCTGACGTGCGGCACTCCTGACCCTGAGCTGACGTGCGGCACTCCTGACCCTGAGCTGACGTGCAGCTCTCCTGACTCTGAGCTGACGTGCAGCTCTCCTGACTCTGAGCTGACGTGCGGCTCTCCTGACCCTGAGCTGACGTGCGGCTCTCCTGACCCTGAGCTGACGTGCAGCTCTCCTGACTCTGAGCTGACGTGCAGCTCTCCTGACCCTGAGCTGACGTGCAGCTCTCCTGACCCTGAGCTGACGTGCAGCTCTCCTGTCCCTGGGCTGGCATGCAGCCCTCCTGCCTCTGGGCTGACGTACAGCTCCTTCCCAGACTCCAGGTTAGCTAGCAGCCTCTCAGAACCCCGGCCAGCTAGCATCTCCCCTGAGTCCAGGCCAGCTAGCATCTCCCCTGAGTCCAGGCCAGCTAGCATCTCCCCTGAGTCCAGGTTAGCTAGCAACCACCCTGATTCCCCGCTAGCCAGCAGGCCCCTGCCTCTAGGTTAGCTAACAGCCTCTCAGAGCCCCAGCTAGCTAGCAACCTCCCTGAGTCCCAGCTAGCTAGCAGTTCCCCAGAATCCAGGCTAGCTAGCAACCTCCCTGACTCCCCGCTAGCTAGCAGCCCCCCTGATTCCAGGCTAGTTGGCAGCCTCTCTACGTCCCGGCCGTGTAGCGGCCCCCCAGAGTTCCTTGAGTCCCGGCCGTGTAGCGGCCCCCCAGAGTTCCTTGAGTCCCAGCTAGCTAGCAGCCCCCCTGACTCCCAACTAGCTGACTCCCAGCTAGCTAGCAGCTCCCCTGACTCCCAACTAGCTGACTCCCAGCTAGCTAGCAGCTCCCCTGACTCCCAGCTAGCTAGCAGCTCCCCTGCCTCGCAGCTAGTTAGCAGCTCCCCTGCCTCGCAGCTAGCTAGCAGCTCCCCTGACTCGCAGCTAGCTAGCAGCCCCCCTGACTCGCAGCTAGCTAGCAGCCCCCCTGCCTCGCAGCTAGCTAGCAGCTCCCCTGACTCGCAGCTAGCTAGCAGCTCCCCTGCCTCGCAGCTAGCTAGCAGCTCCCCTGCCTCGCAGCTAGCTAGCAGCTCCCCTGACTCGCAGCCAGCTAGCAGCTCCCCTGACTCCCATCTAGCTAGCAGCTCCCCTGCCTCGCAGCTAGCTAGCAGCTCCCCTGCCTCGCAGCTAGCTAGCAGCTCCCCTGACTCGCAGCCAGCTAGCAGCTCCCCTGACTCGCAGCCAGCTAGCAGCTCCCCTGACTCCCATCTAGCTAGCAGCTCCCCTGACTCGCAGCTAGCTAGCAGCTCCCCTGACTCCCAGCTAGTTAGCAGCTCCCCAGGATCCCAGCTAGCTAGCAGCTCCCCAGGATTCCAGCTAGCTGGCAGCCCCTTTAGTGTCCCCGAGCTCCCTGGTGTCCCCGAGCGCTCTAGTGTCCCTAGTGTCCCTGAGCTCTCTAGTGTCCCAGAGCCACCCAGTGTTCCAGCGCTGTCCAGTGCCCCAGATCCCCGGCTGGCCAGCAGCCCTCCTGTTCCCCGGCGGGCTGGCTGCCCCCCTGAATCCCTGAGACTTTGCCAGCCTCCGGTGCCCCGGAGACCGCCTCTGGGACCGCCCCTGAGACTGTCCCTGTCCCTGTCTTCATCCCTGTCACTGTCCCTGTCTTCATCCCTGTCACTGTCCCTGTCTTCATCCCAGTCACTGTCCCTGTCTTCGTCCCTGTCACCGTCCGTCTCCATCCCTGTCACCGTGCCCATCCTTGTCCCTGTCACCGTGCCCGTCTCTGTCCCTTTCACTATCCGTGTCCCGTCTGTGTCTGAGTCCGTCCCGTCTGTGTCTGAGTCCGTCCCGTCTGTGTCTGAGTCTGTCCCGTCTGTGTCTGAGTCCGTCCCGTCTGTGTCTGAGTCTGTCCTGTCTGTGTCTGTCCCGTCTGAGTCTGTCCCGTCTGAGTCTGTCCTGTCCGAGCCTGTTCTGTCCATGTCTGTTTTGTCTGAGTCATTTCTGTCAAAGTCTGCCCAGTTCTGTGTTCCCTCAGTCCCCAGTCCCAAAGCTCCCTGTCCCTAGTGGTCACTCTCTGTCTCCCAGTCCCTAGTGGTCTCTCTCTGTCTCCCCCTGTCCCTAGTGGCCTCTCTGTCTCCCCCTGTCCCTAGTGGTTTCTCTGTCTCCCCCTGTCCCTAGTGGTCTCTCTGTCTCCCCCTGTCCCTAGTGTTCCCTCTGTGCCCCCGGGGCCCCTCTGTGCCCCCGGGGCTCCTCTGTTCCCTGTGCCCCCGGGACTCTCTGTTCCCTGTGCCCCCGGGGCCCCTCTGTTCCCTGTGCCCCTCTGTTCCCTGTGCCCCCGGGGCCCCTCTGTTCCCTGTGCCCCTCTGTTCCCTGTGCCCCCGGGGCCCCTCTGTTCCCTGTGCCCCGGGGCTCTCTGTTCCTGGTGCCCCGGTGACTGTTTCCCGCCCGTGGACCCTCCTCCGGACTCTCTCGCCCTACGTGGGTTGTTTTTTGTGTATTTGGGTCGCCCCTCCTCCGGGCCCCCTCTGCCCTCCCTGGGTTGGTTTTTTGCTCCTTGGTTGGTTTGTTTTATGGACATCTGGGATCTGTCCCTTGGGGGGGGGTACTGTTATGGTTTTGGTGTTGTCTTAGTTTGGTAGTCTGTTTTCTATGTTGTGTTTTGCTCTGTTTCCTGTTTTATTTTGAAGTCCCTGTTATTCTGTCTTGTCTTGTCCTATTTACTTCCTGTCTTGTGTTTCCCTCCTTTTTTGATTGCTCTGCCCAGCCTAATGTGTTTCACCTGTTTTCCAGCCCTTGTGTCACCTGTCTTGTGTTTACTCATTAGTCTGTGTATTTAGTCTTTGTGTTTCCCCTTGTCCTTTGTCAGGTCATTTTGTGTGTTTGTTTGTTTGTACCCAACAGTGTTCCGTCCAGTCTCCTCGTCTGTGAGTTTTTGTCTTTTGTTTCTGTTACTGGAATTTTGGACTCCTTTTTTGTTGTTTGGACTCCTGCCTTAAATAAATCCTCCACTGCAAACGTCCTCCTGCCTGCCTGCCTGCTCTTTCCGCATTTTGGGTCCGCCATTCCCTACTCCTCCCAGCCACCCCTTAACACCATTACATTGAGTCCAGGCTACATCCTCCGGTAAATCAATGATGCTGCATTAACAGCTATAAAAATGCATATCTATATCCCTAACAATACGTTTTGATTGTTAGATCCTCTCTCATCAATAAGAATTTCATATTAAGAAGAACATAAAGTCAGATTTAAGATTATAAAATTTATTTAAAAAAAAAAAAAAACATTCTTTCAAAATCTTTAATTCTAACAGTATTATTTACTACTAATACTATTACAAAACAGGCCATACAGTATACACTACTGGTCAAAAGTTTGGGGTCACTTAGAAATTTCCACTTCACTCCATTATAGACAGAATACCATCTGATCAGTTGCATTTTTTTTTTTTTAATCAGGGCAGCAGTTTTCAGATTACATTATGTGCTTACATAATTGCAAAAAGGTTCTCGACTGTTGTAGAAAGAAGTGGCTGATCTTTAATGTAATATCTACATTGCCCCATTATCAGCAACCATTCATCCAATGTTCCAAAGGCACATTCGGTTTACTAATCTGATATCATTTTAAAAGGCTAACTGAGAAAACATTGGAGAATGGAAAGCAATTATGTAAGCACATAATGTAATCCGAAAACTGCTGCACTCGTTAAAAAAACAATGCAACTGATCTCAGCTGGAATACTCTCTGGAATGGAAATTTCTAAGTGACCCCAAACTTTTGACCGGTAGTGTATGTAAACATTACCCGCAATAAAATGTAATAGTGAGACATAACATCACATTAAAATTGCAATAACAGTTAGGTCAGTTTTCATTTAAGGCATATTAGAATGAACACAAATGCAAACTGAAATTATATTACCTGAGTAACTTGCCCAAACTGCGGCCGAATGTACAGGTTTGACCGGCGCAAGGCATTATTCCGATGTATTTCACTGGGGCACATAGTGTTCAAGTTCAGAGGAATGACCAGTCTTTGGCCACTGACTCTGCATAACTGAAAACTTTGCTGAGCATGCAAATCAGGAAAAGTGTCCCTCAGGACTTGAAGGAATTCATCGTGCTCTAAATCCAGGGGTACAACGACCCGGCGAGGTTCAGTGGCATCTGACAAAGCATCAAACAAAAGCATTACCTTTGTCAATAGCCCATTCATTGCAAGCTGCTAAATGCATTTCAATAATAGCTGCATGTTGTTGCTTTGTACCTAGTGACACGTGCAAAGACAATTAAGTGGAATATTAAATGAGTTCAGTGATGTGGGAATAACTTATTCAACTAACACATACAGTGGGTAGATAAAGTGAAGAACACATGCATAAAAGGGTAAGCTGAAACAATTGAGACCAAAATGTCATGGTAACAGGATAGACTTACCCATACGTGAAGTGATCCTCTGAATGGAATTCTTCAGAAGGGATACTTTAAAAGTAATTTGTCGCCTTGCTCTGCACCTTTGTCGACGACGTAGGGGTCCACTGCTCTCAGAATTTCGAAACATCTAATCTGCAATTCATTGCATTACTTACTTAAATTTGTTTTTTTAAATAGTTATTTAAATTGAAAACATTTTTATCCAATTTTAAAATGTAACATCAAATGTTGAAACATTTTCACCCAAACTAGTTTATTAAAACAGTTTCAAGCAATTTACCTATGTCCAACTAAGCTGTTTACGTGAGTCAGCTCTAGAGCAGGCAAAAACCACCTATGGAAGAGACTGGCAAGGACCCCCTTGGTGGTCCAAGTTGGCCTCCAGTAAGTAGTTGGTGTTAAACTAAAAAAGGCGTGAATGAAAAGTTTAGTAGAGAGTCAAAATGTAGGACAGCAACATTTAACCAGCTGTTGACTATACCTGGGATTTTAAAATAAGCGGTCGCACGTGTCTATTTTTAGGGGGTATATGCAAGTGAAATACCCTGTAGAACGCAGCGCCATCCATCCATCCTTCCCTCCCTCCCTCCTGCGCTGCCGTTGTTCTTGTTTTATTGATGTGCCGCTGACTTCTTGTCACTGTTGTAATGTTCTACAATAGCTTACCGGAGGGGAGCGTAGCAAACATTTGTTTTGTTAATAGAAATGTTGAAAATACGGAAATTTACGGGGAAATATTTAAAAAGGTATATCAGCGGGATAGAACTGTAAAATAAGGGATACTCCCGGGAAAATGAAAAGGCCGCTACCAATATAAATTAGCGGTTATTAGTTAACGTTACACTGACGTTAGTTCTTACCAATTGGTAAAGCTAGCTTTGGTTAGCTTCTGCTCACCTTGTACAAATGATGCATTAGCTATGCGACCTGCTTTGCAGTCATTGTTTTCGCTGTTAGCAGAGAGAGATAAGACAGTTTTTAGCGATTGGCCAAAAATAAATAAAAAAAAAGTACATGCCCAAATTGCAAAGGAACCAACTTAATTATAGACTGGTGCTAAGCCACACAAAACTATAGTGGCATAACGTTATATAAATAAAATATAAAGGCAAATTAAGAAAAGGTTGTGCCTCTTGCCTTGATAAAACCATCCTCATTCAATAAACGATTAAATTGTGTGTTCATTCTGTCCCTCAGGTCATTTATTCTTGCCCTGAAACGACTTCTCCTCTCAGCCATCCTCTCCAATAAAACTGAGTTTAACAAAAAAAACGCGGAAGGATCTGACGACAAAACTCTGAAAGGAAAAAAAAAAAAAAAAAGGCGGGGTGAAAACACTGGGAAATATTTAAAGCGCACATTTTAAATTAGGTAGCGTTATAGTAGAAAACAGTGAAAATTACTTTAACCCTTTAGTGCACCCACAAAACGTGGTTTGGTTCTGGATGAGGAAAAAGAAAAAAAAAAATCTTGATTATATTTCATAAATTAGGAACACGTCAAAATGTGTAAAATTCATGGCAATCTTTGATACAGTAATTAATCTTTGAAAAATCCTCTCCAAATGCATATCCATAAAAAAAAATTCAGTCATATAAAGGTTCAGCATATTTCATAATATATTTGAAAATGTGTACAAATTTATTTATATATAATTTTGTACACATTTTTCAAACATAATTTAGTATGTTGAAAGCAAACACACCTTCACTGCGGAGTTAGTGACCCTAGGAAAGACAAAACACCACACAGGATGTCTATTCCGAGGCGATCTCTGGGGCCACTAAGTGGATCAAATCGTGCTGCAACTTGTTCCATGATTGTGCTGTTCAACATGTACTCGTTAGGAGGTACAGTCACTCTGTCAGACCAGTCTACCAGTGGTGCCCTTACTGAAGTAGAGGCTTCTGCAGCACCAGCACCATCTGGATCAGCATCACCTATTGCTCCTGCAGCATGAACACCTCCCTCTGGTGCAGTTCTGGCACCAAAGATGTCCTGCACTGCAGTGCTTGGCCGTCCCTGCTGTTCCATGCAACCTCTTACAAAAAGCTGCAAGGGGCTCTGATGTCTCTCTGTCCGCAACCCATGGTTGTTCCATTGCTGTACGAAGGTTGTGATGTCCCTATTGATTTGTGGCAAGTAGACATAATGAAGAGCCCACAGGTGCATCTCATTGTCAATGTCCACAATACCGTCACTCTCCAGGAAATTGAAGAGGTCGTAATAGACATTAGTCAACCCTCGCCACACATCACCCCAGTCTCTCAATTCGTTGATTATGAGTGCTCCTTCCTCGGAGAGCACTTCCTCGCTCAGAGCCTCTGAGAATGTTCATCATTAGACACACTGATTCATTCTCTCCACCATGATCTGTTCTTACACGAGAGGGCACGCCATACCTGGTCACAGCATGCATGAAAAGGTCGTTCACTGTGCTGCTGCGGTTGTTGTTCGAAGCACGGAGGAAGACAATGAGCCGACTGTAGCCATCTATTCCCCCATGAACAACAATCCTCCACCTAATATATAAGAGAAGTAAACCCCCCCCCCCACACACACACACACACACACACACACACACACACACACACACACACACACACACACACACACACACACAATCAGTTTGTGGTTCCCATCAAGGTGCCACAAGGAATTTGGTCCAGCCACACGATATGCTCTTCGGTGCAATCTCTGCGACATTGTTCTGAGGGCGGCTGCCCTTGGGTCAACCCGCCGTATACACTCTCGCACTCTGCGTCTCTGTACACAAATTCCCTGTGACCGTAGTTGTGCCCTGACAGACTCTGGTCCAAGTAGGTCATTCCCAACTACAAGATCTTTAACCATTTCATCCAGGGCAGAGTCTGACATGCCAGAGTCTGACATGCCAGAGTATGACGCAGAGCGGGTCAAATTGAACCTCCTGAGAAGTAAATGAATTACAGAATCACTGTATGCATGTATGTGATAAGTTTGATAAAATAAAAAAAATACAAAAAAAAGTGTCACATAAACCACACATTTGTAATCCATCAACTGCTTGTCAAGTCAGCAAGATATCACAGCAATATTAGGTCCTAATGCAACTTACCTCAAACGTTGTTTGACTGTAGCTGGTCTGTGACACTGTAAAGCCACATGATTTTAGGAAAGATAGTTGCTCTGGAGAGATGGAAAAGTGAGGCGGACCTCTAGCACCAGTCCAAGCCAGTGGAGCCTGGTAAGATGAACTGGCTGCAACAGATTAACACACAATGTCATTCAAGTGAATTTGTTAGAATTGCAGTTTGTGTGCTGTGTGGATGTCTGAAGGATCTGATATTGATGTTCAGCGGTATTGTAATGAACCATTACCATTTTAATTTGAGAATACTGAAGCAAGAGTGGGAAGACATTAAGCAATCTAGCTACAAACGTACCATCACAATCTGTGATGCAGTGTCATTTTAATTTACCTGGTTGTTCATGCCATCTACATGTAGTTACTTCATTGATATATTGAGCTAGGTCTCCAAGTAAGCAATCTGTTGCTTGAACATCCAACAGCCTCCCCCTTGCCCATTCAAGGCTCCTCTGCATGGTCTCCAACCTACAACCCAGGAAATTTAAAGATTTAACATCAAGATTATTGGCAGGAAACAATTCAGTAGAGTGTCTAGAGTCTAAATTTTACTTTTAACATAACTGGGAAGGGGAATTGCATTGGGATAGGAATTCTTAGGATTGCAGAAAAAGACAATTTAAAACGGGATTCAATCAGGAACAAGATTTAGGCTATACAATGCTGTACACCAAGGGAGAGAACATTTCGTTTCCCATTAAGATTCACTAGCATCTCTCATTACACATGCACTCTAAGGGCCTGATTTACTAACACTAGCGCAGTTTGCACTGCATCTGTTTATGCGAGTTCGGTAATAGCGCACGCTATGCTTCCGCATTTTGCGTAGTATTTATCAACCCTGACACCCATCAGGCAATCAGCGTCTTTCTCCGCCCACTATACCGTAAATTGCGCTGTAACAAAGCGGTACTTGTGCTATGATACGGCTGAGTGCAGACTGCGATATTCCCACTGCTGATGTTATGACTGTTTGAAATGATCCTGATGCCGATATATTTGTAATGTAGCGAGGAGTTTAACAACTGCTGGAATGGGATGTGAACGCTGAGTGGGAGATTCAATTTCATCTTTGATTTCTTCCAGTAACTCTAATATTGCACGGCTGCTTGATCTGTAACGCTAAATGATGTTGTGTTCACTGACAAAGTGTGATTCTTATGTTAAAAATATTTTCAGCCTCGCCTATGTCTTCGTCTTGCTCAAATTACTGTTGCCATTTCACCAGCGGCATAAAGGTCTACGAGGAAACTCGACTGCGGCTGGTTTAGACCTGCTTTAAAGAGGCGGAGAATTTCCCCCGCAGAATAGAGACGCGCTCTTACTGACAGTCTTTGTAAATACCACGGAATATATAATCAGGCGCACTTTGCGCTTATCCTCCCACCTTTTTGGGTGGAACACCCACTTTCCCCACGACCCTCCCACGAACGCATATTGAAAGCGCAACTTGTCTCTTCTCGCTCATGTGGCAGATGATCTGCGATTTTACCCAAGTGCGCCCTGTTTGTAAATAGCCCGCATCGGTTACGTCCGTCTTTGCGACCAATTAACGCCTGGAAACAGGCACAAACGGCTTGATAAATCTAGCCCTAAGTATCCTAGACAGGAAAAAGGGGTGTCAATTAAATGTATGGGACAGATGATCGGACAATTGAAATACCTGATGACTTTATATTCACTACAACTAACACGTCGCACCTGAGAGTTCTCATTCGATTTTTAATCCTGATCATTAACTCCTTTAACGACAAGAACGATGGAACAATGTGTCCCAGAGAGCAAAAATAAAAACTTCGAAAGACAACAGCAAGTTGTTTTATAGTTTTCCTTGAGATCCAGTTGATTCACCTGCGGCTCGAGTGCATTGATTTTCAGATTCTATTAGCCTATACAAGCAAGCACTCATAAATTAACCTTCCGACAAATTTATCTGCAATGCATTAGGAATAGAACGTTAGCTGGCTAAACGTTAGTTTTACAGTAACTGCTCGCCACAACAGCCATATAACTTTAGCCCAACATGTTTTGTTCACACTGCTAAAACTACCAAGCTTTAGTTCTTAGTTTGAAATGAAATCTCGAACTGTTAACGTTACTTTCCCTGTAAACTTACAGAGAATAAGATGGATACACAAAATCTAGCTACGATAATTATGCAGCAGCTGCATGGAATCAGCTTCAGAATGAGCTACAGTTGAAGGAGTTGGTCTCACTTTATTCTTTTAAAGGCTTTCTAAAAGACCTTGCAGAAAGGCAGTCTGTCTGTCATTTTTTTTAAATTGATTTAGGACCCAGATTTTCTTTATGATGACATTGGTGTTTGAATATGATGAGTGAAAGTGTGTCTGGTTTTTATTTCGTTATTGTCTTTGCATTTATTGAAACCAAGCTGCTGCCACTTGCCAGGACCCTCTTGTAAAAGAGATTTGTAATCTCAAGGAGTTTTTTCCTGGTTAAATAAAGGTTTGAATGAAAGGAATGAATGAGCCAGGTTGACATTACGTTACATTGAAGTTAATCCTACCCAGCAAACATTTGGACGTTTAATGACCGTTGAAAAGACGTCCGTCCGAGACGTCCTGTCATGGTTGAAAAATAGTTCCAAAATGAAAGTTGAACCGACGTCTTTGACGTCACTTGGCCTTGAATTCCACGTCTTTTCTGGCCGTGAATTCCACGTCTTTTCTGCGCGTCCCTGGACGCCAGAATTAGTCTTCTTCTGGATGTTTATAAGGTGTGTTTCTGCATAAGTGTAGGCTAAAGATAACGCTCAGATAACGGGATAAAGTAAAAAGCCACAAAATTCCAAATCACATTTATTTATTTTATGGTTTATACAATACAGATTCACCCGGGAAACAGGAAAAACGTGTTCATTACAAAACAAATTCAGTTTTAGCTTAATTCCGTGAATTTAGTTCAGTTCAATAACACTGTCACAAATATCTCCCTTTGTGTAGCATGTTTTTGCAACATCATTTACACCAGAAAAGTTATTTTTTATAACCCCACCCCCAGCTCTTCCTGGAGGATGTTTCAAGTGTTCCGCCATAGCCGCATCAATTTCTGATTCAGTTGAATTTGGGCTCCACCTCTTCACAGCATCTGAGGGAAGAGAATATTACAATAATAAACAAAACAAACAGTAGGAAAAAAATTACATTGAATTATTTTCTAAATGTTTTTATGGTCCTATAACTATATTAAAAAAAATAAATGAAACAAGATTTTGCACCAGTTTCATGAATGATGAAAAGTTAGAAAAAGCTAAAATCAAATATATATATATATATATATATCCCTAACCCATTCTATGAAAAAAAGGAAAAAGAAATCACGATTAACAGTACAGTGCAGCGTAGCAATTGCATGCAATGTTAAAACATACACTTTCACAACTTTGACTGTAACATTAAACATTTACACTTTATACTATGGTATACCGTTGTATAAGTTCAAAGTAACTTTTAGCCTAATAACAGTTGCTAGCTAGCTAATTTTAGTCAAACTCAGTACATTTCAGTTGACAATGTGGGCATCATTTCTTTCGGTTCATTCATGTCAAACAAGTAAAACTCAAGCACGTTAATCTAATAATACAAAATGTACTTACCCAACAGTAGATTTTTAATAATATTATCGATACAACTCAATTCCTCCTCTCCTCGTGGTTGTTCAACGTTCAAGTTACTGGCTCCGGAGTCTATGGGGAGAACCCATTGACATAATATAAAATGGACCAATAGACCCCGTTGCTCTGGACGGAGACCAGTGAAGGCTATTAGAAGCACTTTTCCGGTGATCTCTTCCCTTACTGCGCAGCCTCCAACTGACAGAGACAACGAGCAACGTGTCTGAAAGTTGTAAGTCTTCTGGTAGCTGTGCCAAGAGAAATCTCAATCATTCCCAATCTTACAGAGACGGAGAGTGTAGGTATATGTAAGGAGATAACATAAGCACAGGCTAATTATTGCTAACTAACATGCTAGTTAACATTCGTAATTAAACCTAAACAGCTAATGTAAGTCCAAACTGTCTGCGAGCTTCTCCTGTACTATACGGTAATTCCTCCACTGTGCGACAGTAAGTCACTTGGTTATGACACAATCGTTAGCGTATTTTTACAAAAGCGTCTGCTACGGAGCCATAGCGTGAGGTACAAGGTAATGGAGCCTTTTATGCATTGTCGTGTTTCTTTAGAACTAAACAACGGACAAATAGAGTCTTTAAACGCTTCAGATGTAAAGTTATTCGCAGTCAAGTGACGTAAAAAAAAATGGCGGTCAGTGGAATGCTAACAAGAGGTGATCTCTTTGTAGCAACAAAATGGCGCCATCGGAGGTTCGCGTTCTGAGGCGAAGCTTACCCCCTTGGGAGAACCATGGATGTATTAGGGGAGAACGCGTTAACATCTCGCGAGATAATCTATCCTATCGCGGGATTTTGTAATATCGCGAGATCTTTTGTTCATCTTGGCAGCAGTTTCCCTGTCAATGGCAATTACATTTTATATATGTCAATGATTACGTCCAACTCTGACATAAATGGTGACCGGATATATTTATGTTTTACATGTATGCATACATTCATTTAAAAACTAAAAACAAAGAATACATCAGGTACAACAGGTTGAAATAATGACTAAAATGCAGTGGCTTTGCAATCACTTAACCACACTGGGCACTGTGTAATTATAATTTATTTAAACAACATAAATTAAATGTACTTTGTATACAAATCGTGTTTCTTTTTCTGTTTTGCTTGACTAGACGTATAAAAGACGTCAGTGGACGACTATCCACAGCCTTGACTATAGACGTGTAAAGGACGTCAGTGGACGTCTTCACAACCTTTTAAAAACTTGGCGAATTAAATTAATTATTGCAGTATTAACCATGCAAGGGTTTAGCGCAGCTTTATCACAATTTCAACGATTTCATAGAGGGGCATGATGGACTATAAATGCACGTGTAAAGGACGTCACTTAGTGGACGTCCACTTACAACTGATTCACAACATGGTATATGTTGAAGTACACGTAGCTAAAAGTAAAAATAACAATTATACATGCAACCCACAGAACTGTTGACATGTACAAATGTATCTGAATGCATTTTTAGGAAATGTTCTGTGGAACATCTTTTTACCGATTTATGCCATCCTACCGCGACTATTTTTGGCCAGGGACACAATCTTGCCGTCGGACCAATGTTTGCTGGGTAATAGCTACAGAAGTCATGGTCATCCTCTTACTAAATTCAGGTGCTTTGACATGGCTAACGTTAACAAAAACTAACCCAGACACTGGTTCAACTTGACATTCACCAGCAATATTGTAAACAAAACTGCATTTCTCAGCTCAAACTCTCACCTTGTTAATGGGGATTCCAACAGAGAAGGCCCGACATCATCGGTCTGCAGAAGACGAATGCAGTCATCCAATGTCCACTTGCACTGTGAAATAAAGTTTATCCTAGCCATCATTTAAAAAAAAGCAAGATAGTAGTAGCTAGTAGTAGTAGTAGTAGTAGTAATAGAAGTAATAGTAGTAGTAGTGGTCGTCGTCGCTGCCGTCATCGTCGTTCTTCTCTCCTCTTTTGATTAAAAACACATTGTAGGCCTATCCTTAAATAAAGCTCAGAAGTGACCGTCCCCTTATTTAGCGGTTCAGGTTCCGGAATTAAATTTCCCATACATTTTCCAAAAAGCCTTATTTAAAGATATATATATATATATATATATATATATATATATATATATATATATATACATATACAGGCCAAAAGTTTGGACACACCTTCTCATTCAATGTGTTTCTTTATTTTATGTGCTTTTTTTGATAGCGCTGCAAACCCTTGGTGTTCTCTCATGAGGTAGTCACCTGAAATGGGTTTACCTTCACAGGTGTGCCTTGTCAGGGTTAATTAGTGGAATGTTTTCCCTTATTAATAAAAAAGCAAAGGGTGGCTACTTTGAAGACTCTAAAATATAAGACATGTTTTCAGGTATTTCACACCTAGTGCATAATTCCATATGTGTTTTGATGCCTTCAGTGAGAATCTACAATGTAAATAGTCATGAAAATAAAGGAAACGCATTGAATGAGAAGGTGTGTCCAAACTTTTGGCCTGTACTGTATATATATATATATATATATATATACAGTGAGGAAAATAAGTATTTGAACACCCTGCTATTTTGCAAGTTCTCCCACTTGGAAATCATGGAGGGGGTAGGTGCATGTCCACTGTGAGAGACATAATCTATAAAGAAAAATCCAGAAATCACAATATATGATTTTTTAACTATTTATTTGTATGATACAGCTGCAAATAAGTATTTGAACACCTGAGAAAATCAATGTTAATATTTGGTACAGTAGCCTTTGTTTGCAAGTACAGAGGTCAAACGTTTCCTGTAGTTTTTCACCAGGTTTGCACACACTGCAGGAGGGATTTTGGCCCACTCCTCCACACAGATCTTCTCTAGATCAGTCAGGTTTCTGGGCTGTCGCTGAGAAACACGGAGTTTGAGCTCCCTCCAAAGATTCTCTATTGGGTTTAGGTCTGGAGACTGGCTACGCCACGCCAGAACCTTGATATGCTTCTTACAGAGCCACTCCTTGGTTATCCTGGCTGTGTGCTTCGGGTCATTGTCATGTTGGAAGACCCAGCCTCGACCCATCTTTAATGCTCTAACTGAGGGAAGGAGGTTGTTTCCCCAAAATCTCGCAATACATGGCCCCGGTCATCCTCTCCTTAATACAGTGCAGTCGCCCTGTCCCATGTGCAGAAAAACACCCCCAAAGCATGATGCTACCACCCCCATGCTTCACAGTAGGGATATATATATATATATATATATATATATATATTTCGAAAGGTGATTTCACCAGCCTACATATCATGTTTAAACATTCTCTAACAACCTGCTTGAGTTGTGGGAATTAATTAACAGAAAACCACCTAAATGAATTTCAAAGAATAAGTGTTTCACTTCCTTTAATTGTTTAATGCTATATCCTGACAATTGCCTACACCCAGTGTCAACTCTTCAAAAGTCAAAAATGACAGCAGCTTACAGGCAACCAACAACTTTACTTGAGCTTTTAAATTAAGCCATTGTGTAGCGATACAGGTGCATTTTATAAAATTATAGTAGCGTGGAAAGGTTTATTTCTGTAACTTTATTCAAAAAGTGAAACTTTATATTCTAGATTCATCACATAAAGTTTATCATTTCAGGCTTCTTTTTTTTAAAATCTTGATTGATTCTTCTCACGTCGACATTTCTGTATTATACATTCTTTGTTATACACTACCGGTCAAAAGTTTTAGAACACCCCAATTTTTCCAGGTTTTTATTGAAATTCATGCAGTTCAGTTATTGTACTCTGAAATGAAAGATGAAAAATTGAGAGTCAAAAAAGAAATCATGGAATCAATTTATAAACAAAATGTATTCTAAATTTTGACTCATCAAAGTAGCCCCCTTTGGCATAACAGCTGAACACACTCGTGGCATTCTTTCTACAATGGAAATCAAATATTCTTCAGAAAGCTCTTCCCAACTCTGTTGCAGAAGTTCCCATAAATGTGTGGCACTTGTAGGTTGCTTTGCTTTCACTTTTCTGTCCAGTTCATCCCAAACTAGCTCAATGGGGTTTAAGTCTGGTGTCTGTGCTGGCCACTCCATGTTTTTAAGCTTACTATCTTGTTCTTTTTTGCTAAGGTAGTTCTGGCATAGCTTGGACTTATGTTTTGGGTCATTATCTTGCTGTAGGATAAACCCCTGAACAACTAGGCGCATAACAGAGGGTACTGCATGGCGCTGCAAAATGCTGTGGTAGCTGTTTTGGTTCAGGGTGCCTTTCACTCTGTACAAATCACCGACCATGGATCTAGCAAAACAGCCCCAGACCATTACGCTTCCTCCTCCATGTTTGACAGTTATTTATTTATTTATTAATTCACAATACCACTTGAAACATTACAATAATACAGCTGGGGGGGTACAAGATTAATTGGGTAAAGTGAATGGGTCCCCCAAAGAAGCTAGAAAAACTTATAGGTGGGGGCCCATGATTCAATAAAAAGTAGTGGAACAAACTATAAAATACACAATTTCCACAAATGATGATGACTAGTTGCACGCGAGAGGCACTCTAGTACATACATGATATTACATACACATACAATCATACATACATCCCAGTAGTCCATGAAAAAAAAGGTTAATAAGAAATATTTGTTTAGTTGTCTTTTAAAGTTGGAGATAAAGGGCAACACCTTGAGGCCATCATCAATCCTGTTCCAAATCTGCGGCCCCCTACAGACAACACTCATACTGGCGCGCACATGGCTGCGACATTTTCCTGATATAAGTGGTTTGATTCTCGTTTGGTAGGTATGCTGGGGGCTGGAGATAGGAACAAGACTACTCAATCTAGAGTTCAGCCTGTTGACAATTTGAAACATAAGGCAGGCATTATGGTATTCATTTAGCTCAGTCAGTCTTAGTAACTCAAAACGGTGAAATAGAGGTTTGATGGGGGAATTTATCTCTGACCAGGACAGAGCCCGTATGACTTTCTTTTGCAAAGATATAAGTTTTTTAAGATGGCTGGTGAAAGTGTTACACCATATCACATTGCAATAGTTAAGGTGCGGTTCAAAGAGAGTTTTATACAATGTGAGAAGGGCAGACAGCGGAAGAAAATGTCTGATCTTATAAAACAAGCCAACATACTTGGACAATTTATTTACAAGATAGTCAATATGACATTTAAAGCTGAGAGAGTCGTCAATGAGGACCCCCAGGAATTTAGTGGAATATACTCTTTTTAGCTCCTGCCCATTTATTTTAATCAGGCAGTGATCAGTCTTTTTAAATTTTTTACATGATTTAAATAAAATGTAATTAGTTTTGCTCACATTTAATGACAGTTTATTACATTTAAACCAGGAGTCCACTTTAGTTAATTCTGAGTTTACTATATCTTGTAGAATAAGTGGGTTCCTGTGTGATGTAAACAAATTTGTGTCATCTGCAAAGATAATTTTATGAAATATTTTAGAGGAATTTATGAAATCATTTATATATAGAATGAATAAGAGTGGCCCTAAAATAGAACCCTGGGGGACCCCAAAGGTTATAGGCTGACAAGTAGAGTTATGGTCATTGACATGGACATACTGTTCCCTCTCGCATAAATAACTTCTGAACAATTTAAGTGTTAGACCTCTGATACCATAGTGATGCAATTTGTGCAGTAAAATATCAAAGTCAATGGTATCAAAGGCTTTTGATAGGTCCAAGAAAATACCAACACCACAGTTTCCCTCTTCAATGCAGTCATGTATTTGTTCTATTAAATCGAGTATTGCCATAGAGGTTGTACTCTTTTTTCTGAAACCGTATTGAGAGGGGACAAGAATATCCAGCTTTTCAAGATAGCCACTGAGTCTGGTGTATACCACCTTCTCCATTACTTTGGAGATTAAAGTAAAGTAAGAGTAATTGCTCAAATCATTTCTGTCACCCGATTTAAAAATTGGAATTATTTTAGCAATTTTTGTCATTTTTGGTACGGTGCCAGTAAGTAAAGAAAGGTTGATGCAGTGAGCCAATGGCTCTACAATGACATTTGCAATGGCTTTCATGATCTTACTACATATTCCATCTACACCTGCAGTGTATGAGCTCCTCAAGTCCAAAATGATCTTGAGGAGCTTGGTACTATCTGTTGGTACCAAAAAAAATGAGTTAATGTAGCTACCAGAGAGAAAATGCTTAAAGTTAACACCCTGGGGTTGATTAATCTTCTTAGCCAAATTTACACCTATTGAAGCAAAATGATTATTAAAACTCTGTACAAGATCAGCTTTAGGATTAACAAAGTCAGGCAGGGTAGTAGGTTTATGTCTCCTGTTGAGGACTTCATTTAACACATTCCATGACCTCCTGCTATCCCCCTGTGAAGCTTGTAAAAGTTCAGTGTAATGGCATCTTTTGCTCTTTCTTATGATCTGCGTTAGTTTATTTTTGTAAGAAATATATTTCTCTTTATTTAAGCTAGAAGGGTTTTTTATTTAGGATTTATAAAGCATACTTTTATATTTAATAGACTTTAAAATTATCCTTTGTAATCCAAGGGTTCTGGAGGGTAGTGCTGCATCTGACAGTCTTCTCAGGGATTGTATCCATGATGGATTCTTGGATGATCTTTATCAGGCTGTCATATGCTGTATCAGGAGTCACACTGTCATAGACAGAGTCCCACGACTTTGCCTGTAAATTAACAATTAAGTACTGTAAAGTTCTGTCGTTGATGATTTTAGATTTCATTTTTGAGAGTGGAGGAGAGAACGATTTGCCAGAGCCAAGAAATATTACAATAGGAAAATGGTCTGTAATGTCAGACAGCACGACTCCCGTCACCAGCTCGGTATTTTGAATATTATTAATGATATTGTCAATAATCGTTTTGGATGTCGGTGTAACTCTAGTAAATCTATTAATGGTAGGGAAGAAAGAGGAGGAATGCAATGTGTTCATAAAGTCATGTTTTACCCCATCTTCCTTTGAAATATCAATGTTAAAATCACCAAGGAGTATACACTCTTTTTTTTGCTTATTCAGTTTATGCAATAGATCTTCCAGTTTACAGTAAAAGGTGTCAAGAGCAGAGTCTGGTGGGCGATAGAGTACACCGACAATAAATATTTTGTCATTATTGTTAATCTCAATAAATAAGGACTCACAATGGTCATCCTCTAGATAAAGATCACAAGTTTTTACTTGGAGACTGTTCTTAACATAGAGGCAGACCCCTCCACCTGTTCTATTAGGTCTATTCTTAATGTGTAGTTTGTACCCATCGAGGTTAAGTAAATCTGCATATGAAAAATCATTAAGCCAGGTTTCACTACACCCAATAAAATCAAAATGACAACTTGAATTAGAGAGTAAAGAAGCTAAATCAGAATGATGTTTGTTTAGGCTTCTAATATTTAAATGTAACAAAGAATAATTATATTTATCATTTAATGGTTTTAAGTTATCAGGGTCAAGAACATTGCAAATAATATTGCCACCCATATCAATGCAGTGTTGAGAATCTCCAACTATATTGAAATCATTAAGACCCATAATATAAACAGTACAAATTAATCATGGAGTTTTCTGGGATTACATAAAAACATTGGCACGGCAATAGCCGCAAACACACTTGGAATAACCGAACACACACACATACACACATCACACACACAAAAAAGTATTCGGGTACCACTATGTAAGCAATTTGTACCACGCCGCGGTTATCACCGCCAACTCGCAAAATTTTAGTCTCTTGTAAGTAAAATGAAAAATGAAAAAGGAAGAAGTGTCTCTCAGCTCTCATCCTCACGCCTGAGAAATAAAACAAAAAAGAAAAGAAAAGAAAAGAAAAGTTCGAGTCTCCCGTAAAGGGGAGCAAGCTATTGGAAACATTTAGTTGATGTCACACACCGAGGAACCATCCTTTCGCCTACTCGACGGCGTACAAAAATCCTGCGTGATGAACCGAAGATTTCAAATTTTGATTCATCAGTCCATAACACCTTCTTCCAGTCTTCAGTAGTCCATTGACGATGTTTCTGGGCCCAGGCAAGCCTCTTTTTCTTATTCTGACGTCTGAGCAATGGCTTTCTTGCTGCAACTCGACCTATCAAACCTGCAGCTCGAAGTCTTCTTTTTACAGTTGAAACTTAGACTTGCTTATTACGACCACTATTAAGCTGTGCTTGAAGCTGTTGTCCTGTGAGCCGCCTATCACGCAAGCTGTTGACTCTCAGAAACTTGTCTTCTGATTCTGTTGTGGCTTTGGGTCCTCTTCCTGTCAGAGTTTCCCCCAGTTTCTAAGTGCCTTTTGATGGTGAAGAATACCGTACTCTCTGACACCTCAACTTTCTTCGCAATTTCTCGGTAGGAAAGACCAACATTCTTAAGTGTTATGATGGTCTGTCTCTCTTCCCTTGTTAATTGCCTTTTTCCCGCCATTTTTATAGCAACACACTACTTTCTGCAGTACAATACTGTTCAAACAATGCTCACGAGGGTATGGTACCACAGTGTGTTCCAACAATACTTTTATACAAACAGAGGGGGTTGTAAGTAATCCAGACAAGTTGGAACACCTGTGGGAATTGGTAGCACCAACTCTCAAAGCTTGATCAACCTCCATTGCTGTAGAACAGCTTTACGTTATTTAACCATTTCTTGTTCCCTGAAGAAGGCCTTTTTGTAAAATACTGAAATGTAGCCTACATTATTTTTCAGTTTTGGGTAACCTTACTCTTTTTTCACCTCAGGCAGTTCCCCACTTACCTTTGTACCATTACAAGCTATTCATTGGACTTGAAAGTTCAATAAAAAACTAAAAGAATTGGAGTGTTCTAAAACTTTTGACCGGTAGTGTAATATTATAATATTTTGAGATACGGATTTTTTATTTCCATGAGCTGTATGTCGTAATCATCAAGACTAAAACAAAAAAAGGCCTGAAATATTTCCTTTAATGTGTAATGAATTTAGAATAGGCCTATATGAAAGTTTCACCTTTTGAAAAAAAATAAAAGATAAACTTTTCCACTATATGCTAATTTTATGAGATGCACCAGAGTCCTTGACATTTTAGGTTGCTAACGAGCTGTTCACAACTTGATTAGGAGAGTGAGAGCAGATGGGAATAATCACAGACTAACATTTCTTTTAGTATGTTAAAATATTTGCTTAAAATGATGAAAGTGGATGGAAATCCAGCTTTCCACAGGCCAGGAAGTCCATCCACAATGTCATGAAGGTGGCTGAAAACCTAATCAGATTTGCTCTTTGTGGAGAAGTTCTACCAGACCAGGTTTCAAGGTGCATTGTTTAGGAACAGACTTGCTGTTCTGCCTCCAGTGGTCCAATCGTCTGTGCTGCTGCATCCAAGCCCAGACCTGCTGAATGAAAGCTTACACACAAGTTATGCATTTGCTGAACAGTCAGTTGCACACACCAATATAGGCTACTCCCAGTTGAAAGCCTACAATTTCACTATTTACGTTTTTATCATTAGGCCACTTACTTGTACTGTTACCTACATCTCCTTTTACCTAATAATGTAGGAAGTAGGCCTAAGCATGTTGGTGGACTTGTTACATCAATAGTTGGTATGGATGTATACACTTCAAGTCTTTAAAGCCTGTTAAAAACGAATTTCTATAGTGTGAGTGTCCCCTAGTGGATATCTTGCATTATGTTTGGATTGTGGCTCTTCAAATCAACTGGATGGTTGTATTGGTTCTATTAATAAAAGTAGGGGGAAACACAGACGTTATTTACATAATATGTAGCTACAATACAGGGATATCAATCAAAACTAGCTCATTCATTTTGCTAGGTGAAAGTCCATGGTTTTAATTATTGGAGGTTGGTGCACTTATTTTACCAAGAGCAAGTTAGGACAATATCAGTCCCCTTTATATAATTATATCTGCAGCAAACCTTTCACAAATGATAACCTATTCAAAGATAACACAATACAGTTTATCTGCCTACAATTTTAGTTTACCGATTGCCAAACTAATAGAAAAATAAACTGTACAAAAAAGAAAATCTCTCCCAAATCCACCAAGCTTTGTTCATACTTGTGCTGGGTTGGATTAATGTGGTCTGTTGTTGTTCTTTACTGATTGGTTGATAACAGTACAAATGTATTGGCTTTGGAAAAGACAGGGTGGAACTCATTATCATATATACTACATGTCTTCTGACGCGTTATGTTACGCGTACTGAGCCACGTAAAAAGCGGCGTTAGATGAGCATTCCACGGCGTTTTTTACGGCGTTTTGTCATTAGACGACGTAAAAGACGACGTCCTGACCGTTCAAAACAGGTAGGAAAGTGACGTAATGTGAGCTTTTTGGCGTTCCATAGTTACTTGATTGTAAAAATAGTTTAGTTACTTTACAGATTACTTGATTTTAAAAGTAACTAAGTTAGATTACAATTTACTTTATTAGTTACATATGTAGCTGCCGACAACACCCCATACAGCCTCAACATCAAAATGACAACCGGTTTACTGTTAGGTAGCTCAGCGTTGCCAGTAGTAGTAGGATCTGGTTTATTATGGCACGAAAGAGAGCGAGTCAACCGTGTTTAAGGGCAGCATTTCCGCTACAACATAGGTCTACTGCCCGACCAACTTCTTCAACTCTCCCCCACTTCCTGGTTTTGGACCGAAGTCCAGGGGCGTTTCTCAATACCAAGAATGCAAACAAGCACAGAAAACGCTGTTAACAGTTTGAGACGATGCGTTCTTCCTGTCATTGCTCAACACTCCCAGCACAGAGGCTACCTGCAAGGCTCCAAAATACCAGCTAGAAATAAAAACCACAACAATATAACCACTTTGTATTAAAACAATCTCCGGACAAGAAAACCTCATAATGCTACAACTATTGCAATAATATTGAAAATTAAAACTAATTGAGCTTTAATTTTATTGTTTATGGTTTAGCTCAAACACCCTTTACTTATTCAAAAGAGTGGAACGCGATCCCTATTATTAGTGTATAAGTTTAAGTCAGTTTAAATTAAAAAAAAATAGGCATATGCACGGGTGTGTCCTATGTGTTCCTATTAGTATTATGTGGAATTACAATTTCTATATTATTGTAGTGCACTGTATATGCCCAGGGAGATGGAAATTAGAAGGTTGGTGTCTCCCCTTTAGTCTACATAACTGTACATTCATACAGACTGAAACTCAATTTCTAATAAATCAGAAAACAAATACACCAAAAATATGAACTAAATACAAAATATAATGTAGGCTATAGCCTATGGCATAATTTAAACAAGTCTCCAGAAAAGAAACGGTTATATCTCATATAATATACAATCTATGGTATATCTCTCCTCTGCCTGCTGCGGTGTGTGTGTGTGTGTGTGTGTGTGTGTGTGTTTGTGTGTGTTTGTGTGTGTGCTTGTTGAGAACTCCAAAAAGACAGTTAACACAGGTTCCCGTTAATCTTATGATGGACATGTGTTGTGATATTTAAAAAAACGATTCGTCAACGGCGAAATAAAAGCCTCTTATTTACGGAACCGGTCTAAAAGACCTCCGGGGTCCTACAGCGGGGTCTCCGAGTGCGACTGTCCGAGCGCCGAGCTAGTGGCCCCGGCAGGCGCAAGCTGGCGGCCGCGTCAATTTATGGAGCTCCGAAAACTCCGAAAACTTTGGAGCAAATTGTCAATTCGGCAAAGATTTTCGCAAGATTGCCTATATTCGAAATCTAAACCTTTCATTTCTCGCCTAAAATGTTCTCAGAAGTGATTTTAGTGATGAATAAGATGGCGAAAATTGTTAAAATTGTCCCGTTTTTGGGCTGTCTATGTACTGGAAATCCAACCATCATTGAATGCCGAAATGAATGTTGGGATACAGGTGCTATGAAGTAGTGGTTGTCGGCTGTCAGTACCCGATCCGTTCCACCGGCACGATCCGTTCTGCGCATGTGCAAGATGATACGTATGCCATGACGTTGGCGCAGATGATAATGCTGCGTTCATGCCACCACCACCTCGGAATAACGGCACCGCTTCCACCTGCACGATCCGTTCTGCGCATGCGCAAGATGTTCACATTCTAGCTAACGTTAGTTAGCTAATAGCTAATTCGGCGGACCGCTAGGTGATTATAGCGGTCTGCCGTTAGCCTCCACCGGGAAGCTAACGTTAGTTTAGCTAACGGTTAATTCGGCGGACCGCTAGGTGATTATAGCGGTCTGCCGTTAGCCTCCACCGGGAAGCTAACGTTAGTTTAGCTAACGGCTAATTTGGCTAACCGCTAGCTGATTGCAGCGGTCTGCCGTTAGCCTCCACAGTTAAGCTAACGTTAGTTTAGCTAACAGCTAATTCGGCTAACCGCTAGCTGAGACAGCATGTAAACTTTAAAAGACCCTCAAAATAAAACTTGAAAATAAACGTTAACATATATAACAGTTGTTACGTCAGTTCTACTTTACTTGTGCTCATTTAAAATACAATCACTCAATACTTGTCTTTATTGTTATAACTGTAAAGTCTTAATTTTGCTGTAGTCTGCTTTTCCCATTATGTTTGACTTAGCTAACGTTATTTTAGACTGAATGGCATGAACGCAGCATTATCATCTGCGCCTACGTCATGGCATACGTGTCATCTTGCACATGCGCAGAACGGATTGTGCAGGTGGAACGGATCGGGTACTGACATCGGTATCACTACCCAAAGTGAGTTGAGTACAGTTTTGAGTTGCGCATGCTCAGATTTAAACGACTTACGGCATAACGTGTCATACCCGATGTTAGCCGAGTCAGACCGGCTCTGGTCGAGTGCAGATGTGACTTGCGCATGCTCAGATTTAAACTGTTTACGGTATAACGTGTCTTACTGAAATTGGTGAAATCTGTAAAATAATAAACGTTTGTCTTTACATACAATAACAGAAGATGGAAATCATTTCGAAAAACGTTTTAGCTATATGATTGTTTGATTGCTAACGTTAGCTCAAAACGCCATTCAAGTGACAGCCTTTGTTGTGTTTGATTGCTAAGTTGTAGCTAGCAGTCATTTAAAAAACGTATTAGCTAGCTCTGATTGTTTGATTGCTAACGTTAGCTAAAAACGCCGTTAGCATCTAGTACACTACTTGATTGCTAACGTTAGCTCAAACCATAGACAGTATGCTCAAAACGCCGTTAGCATCTAGCTAGTAGGCTACTTGATTGCTAACGTTAGCTCAAAATGCCGTTAGCATCTTGTAGGCTACTTGTCGCAAAAGTTACGCATGCGCAATTCACATCTGCACTCGTCGCAAAGTGACGCATGCGCAACTCAAAACTGTACTCTACTCACTTTGGGTAGTGACGGTCGGTACACGAACCGTTCTGCCTGCACGATCCGTTCTGGACATGCGCGAGATATTACTGTTTAAGACCTGCACGATCTGTTCCACGCCAACCTATGGCTAGCCTCCAACAGGAAGCTAACGTTAGTTTAGCTAACAGCTAATTCAGCTAACCGCTAGCTGACAGCTAGATTCAGTCTAAAATGACGTTAAGTCAAACTTAATGGGAGAAGCAGGCTACAGCTAGACTTTACAGTAATAACAATAAAGACAAGTGTTGAGTGATTGTATTTTAAATGAGCACAATTTAAGTAGGACTGACGTAACAGCTGTTATATATGTTAACATTTATTTTTACGTTTTATTTTGAGGATCTTTTAAAGTTATTACATGCTGTCAGCTAGCAGTTAGCCGAATTAGCTGTTAGCTAGCTAAACTAATGTTAGCTTGGCTGTCGACCGGAAGCATAACTAACGTTAGCTTGGCTGTCAACCGGAAGCGTGGAACAGATCGTGCAGTGTCGTAAATCCTCGTACAACAGCGCATGCGCGAACATTTTGCGCATGTGCAGAACGGATCGCGCATGTGCAGAACGGATCGTGCAGGCAGAACGGATCGTGTACCGACAGTGTTGACGAACTGACCGAAGAGCCGGTTAATTAACCCGACTCGTGTTACTGAGCCGGGAGAATCGAGTGCCATGCGTCAATGAACCGACTCACTCCTGTTTTTTTCTTTTACTTCATTCGGCCGTTGGCATTATATATATGTCAATGGTTGGCCGTTGTGTAGCTGGTATTCTTCTGCTACTGTGTGTGTTGTAATCTAGCTCATTAGCGCCTCCACTGGACTGGAGTGGTGGTGCTAGAATCAATCAGGAAATGAGCTACTAATGCCTAATGCCTAGACCCTATGCCGAACGAGACCGAATGTAACCGTGCAACCGGTCGGCCTCTCGACTCTAATGTAACCGTGCAACCTGGCGGCCGCTAGACTCTAATGTAACCGTGCAACCGGTCGGCCCGCTCGAGTCTAATGTAACCGTGCAACCTGCCGGCCGCTCGAGTCTAATGTAACCGTGCAACCTGCCGGCCGCTCGAGTCTAATGTAACCGTGTAACCTGCCGGCCGCTAGACTCTAATGTAACCGTGCAACCGGTCGGCCCGCTCGAGTCTAATGTAACTGTGCAGCCGGCCGGCCGCTCGAGTCTAATGTAACCGTGCAACCGGTCGGCCCGCTCGAGTCTAATGTAACCGTGCAACCAACTCTAATGTAATCAAGCGGTGTCTTGGTTCTCGGCAAGTTTGAGTTATTAACCGAGCCTTGTTTCTGGTGCATCTTAGAGAATTGTGTTCACGGCAATTCACACATTATCGATGGGGAAGTACAGTACATCACATACAAATACACAAATGTTATCTTGGTAGTTATGTTAAGTTAAATGTTAAAGAAGTGAATGTTGCTACGTGGTAGCTAGGCTAGGCTGTCACAAGGAGACCGTAAGGACCGTAACCGAGGGTAGGCTACTGCATGAGTCTATGTAATCAAACGGGTGTCTAGGTTCTCGGCAAGTTTGACTTATCAACCGATAGCAGAAGCCTTTATGTCTCGTGCATTTTAGAATTGTGTTCATGGAAATTCATATGCTACATTACCAAGGGGAATGTATTAGGCGTATATCACATACAAATACACGTAATGTTATCTTGATAGTTATGTAAAGTTAAACGCGATCATCACCCACCATGGCAACGCTCTGCTATGCATGGCAACGGTGTGTTATACTTAGCAACGGTCTGTTATCACAAAATAACAGACCGCATACTACATTAGAATATAAGCAAGCCATGTAATAAATATATAATCAGTAGTTTTGTCACCAGCAAAAACACGTTGCTCAGTTTTGTTCCAGTAAGTTATGCATCGTAATAACGTTTAAAAAAAATCAGCTGAAGACTCCGGGAAGTGACGTCGTAATTACCGCTCGGCGGATAGAAAAGATACAAATACATAATATTCGTAATATTGATGTTTTTGTCTAACGTTGTATTTGAGGAGTTAAACAATAAAGATAGCATCAATAATAAAATACAGTTTCATGTATTTGTCTCATGTATTGTGTGCTCGGCTGGCCGGCATCACTGGTCAAGAGTGGAAGACATAGGGAATGAATGTTCAATCCCAGAAACACTTTTGGGTTAATGGCTTGTTTTAGTTTTTTTGGCAGACACTGCATCACAATTACACGTTCATTAAATTATACAAACCATAACAACACTGAGCTTTGGCAGTAGTAAAAATAGATCCTTTTTGTCACTCAGACTTTTTGTGTTAGTTGGAAGAAAACATCAGCAGAAAACTACACTTTAAAATGTAAAATTGTATGAATTATTTTTTTTTATTTTGGAGAAGTAATTTATGCCTACCAAAGCCTGCATATCATTCATCCCTTTTTTGTTGTATCTGTATCTTGTTACCAGATGTGAGTAGCTTTAAATCAGTGTGTCATTTCACTCTGCTACTACTGTGCGTTACATGAAACCAATGCCACCTTGAAAAGAGGAAGTATCTAACAGGAAGTAAGCCATTAAACACATTAATCCAAACAGACTGTATATTGTGTTATATTAGTCTCTGTTTGGAACTTCTTTCTTAGTCAGGATTAGGGCTGCATGATATGAGGAAAATATCTATTTACGATTATTTTGACTGATATTGCGATATGATTCACTATACGTTCATTTTTGTATTCTTATTCTCATTGAAAATTGAAAATTGAAAGAAATTAAAAGAAATTAAGATGATTATAGTGTGATTTTTGCGAGGATCTGTACCAAACTTTCTTAAGTCTGTAGGAAAGGATTTGTAGGCCGAGACTTCTCTGCAGTACCACAATACTTCATTCAGAATGGTTTGACACATATTTTGCCTTTTCACAAATATTGCGCCCCCTCTGCAATTTTGATATTGCACTAGTCCAAACAAAACAAACAAAACAAAACCATGGACGGTAAAACTGGACTTTTGATGACGTTGTGAAGTTGCGTGGAATTATGGGAGTTTTTAGTGTTAAACACCTTCGCTGCCGTTTAGAATGCTTCAGTTCACGGACGAGTTTACCCCTTCAAGTTTATTCACGGTACGTTTAGTAACGCTTATTCATGTTATTCTAATAAAATAGCTGCAGTTTCCCCAACATAATTACGTTTTTCTTGATTAGATTTTTATTTGTAGCTGACCAGTTAGCTAGTGAGCCAGCAAGCTAACAGTAGCCAGCAGCTAAAACACAAAATATTTCACATATCAATGTCACCTTTTGGATGGTTTCAACACCGGGGCGGACGAGGTTTGTCGTAACGCTAGCTAGCTACTAAACGAGGCTGAGAGACGGGTGTGGGTGGGGATTGCCGGGGGAATCTCCGTGATAGCGAGCCAGGACGTTCGATGCCTGTTGTGCAGCAGCAGAACATCTCCCAGCTGCCCGGAATTATCTCCCTTCACTTTTCAGTAATCTTAACTTTTCGTTTTGGTGCTTAACCCACCTTTTGTCGGGTTAATTTAGCTAACCGTAAAGACAGCTAAACGCGAAGGGGGGCGAAATTCGTCAGGGAGGAGATTTTCGGCACATACACCGGTAGCGCTACGGAGATGTAGCTACCGCTATGGATGGCCGCTGTTGTGACTCGGTGCTGGGTCTGATATAGTCTGTTTCCAGACGTTTAATTAAACTGCCGTTAGCGTCGTAAGCACCAGGCACTGGAGATAAGTTCTGGCCGGGGGTTGCTGTAATGAAAGTAGCTGGCTGATAGCTGACTGGGGGCTAACGGTAACTAGCTAGCTATATGTCCCGGGGCTGTTGTCAGCTGTCATCCCGACTGAGTCTCTCTGCGCCGGGGGAGTGAGGCAGACAGACCGGGGTGTGCTACTTTGGCTAAATTAGCATTAGATTAATCGTCTATCTACAGCTAACGGTAACATTACTAGTGAAGTTATTCGTGGGTTAGCTCAGTCCTGTTAAAAATAACTGTATTAGTGTGTTGAACGATGTTGTAACCTCATAATGTTACCCACAAAGCTTTAGCATCAACATTAGCACATTGTAGTAACGTCAAGCTGGTATTGATATTGAACTTTCAAAATAGATAAAATCTCTGTTGTATTACTGTGATAAAAAGTGGGATGTAATTAATCACAAAATGATGCTGAATGGCAAAAAAAGCAGTATTACGGTTACAAGCATTTTTTTTCTCCGACATTGTATGAATTACAATTACTCCTGAACGTATCATCTTGGTGCCAGTGTTCTGACGGAAGTTAGAGTAACTGGAGGGTGAAAGGTTATATGCCGCCACTGACGGGTGACTAAAGGAAATGTGCCGTGTCTGAAAATAAAATAACCGATTTCTCTGTGTTTAAAATTTGGTGCAAACATTTGGGATAGTGTAAGAACACAACTCATAAAAATATATAACATAGGTATGGTAATTTTTAGACATTTCAAAGCAGAAATGTTACATATTGTACCTTTAATTCTTAAACATTTTTTATTTACTTTTATTGGTTTAACGTTTTTTTGGTTAAACCCAAGAGTGCAGCATAGGTAATCACTGCAGATGCACTGGGTTTCCACAAAGTATAAGTTCCTCTACATGGAAATGTTAAGAAATAATTGTTGTCGACAGTGGTAAAAGGACCCAAAATGACACAGATCATCTGATCACAGCTATGTCTACATACTGGGAACTATATTCTCAGAAAGGCGAAGCACTGCTACTTGGACGGAGTGATTATTCCTCCAACTCTGAGCGAACTCCAGGCGAACTCTCTGCTTCTCACCACGAGGCTTCTCGTGTGCTGCGAGCAAATCACTCCGCCCAAGTAGCAGAAGTAGCAGTGCTTCACCTTTCTGAGAATATAGTCCCCAGTATACGGTTAGAAAATGTCTGTGTCTCATGTGACCTTGTTATTTGTACACGCTGTGACTATACAAATCACAACATGTAAACAGGAACATGTTGGCGTTATTTTGTCACTTATTGGGAGCAGTAGGCTAGCTGGAGCCGGTTACCTCCAGGATCTGTGCTAAACTAGGCTAGCGGTGGGAGCGTCAGACAG